>PITA01000352.1:249708-296604 GCA_004023965.1 Spilogale gracilis | reverse complement strand
CTGGTTTGGGGATTAGAGTGATGCTGGCTTCATAGAAAGAGTCTGGAAGTTTTCCTTCCGTTTCTATTTTTTGAAAGAGCTTCAGGAGAATAGGTGTTATTTCTTCTTTGAATGTTTGGTAGAATTCCCCAGGGAATCCATCTGGGCCTGGACTCTTGTTTTTGGGGAGGTTTTTGATCACTGCTTCGATCTCGTTACTCCTCTCTTAGCCTTTTAATCTATCAGGAGTCCAACTGGCAATGGAGAAATGTGGTTTGCAGAGTCACAGCCCTAGTATCACTAAGCAAAGAATGGAAGCACAATAGCTGAATAATCAGCATCCAGACAATGTCCCTATTTGAGGAAATGCCAAGACTGATGAGAAGTGGGGCCCCTGCTACTTATTCCGAAGGATGAAGGGGGAAGAGTACTCATCTGTCTCTGAGCTCCCTGCAACTACAGCATCTCTGCTCATCCAAATGAATGTTCCTTCCAGGAGTTTATCCCTTGGAATGAGAGGCAGAAACGGGGAAAGTACAGAATTCATTTCAGTTGTGGCTCTGGCAGCAGTGGAGTTTAACGTCAAGAGGCAGTGAGTGATCTTAGAGGAAGAGGTAATAGCAACCAATGATAGGTCCAGGAATGGCAGGACTGCTGGTGGGGGTGCCCAGGGTCTACCAGTGCCAGCTCTAGCCACCCAGTCTCCCCTGGTTGTCCTCTAGTCTGAACTTAAAACTTTAGGCTTCCTGAGGATTCTGGAAGCTATGCGAGTTTCCTTTCAATTCACCATTTTTCTGCTTAAGCTAAATGGCATAAGTTCCTATCGCTTCCTAAGAAGTATCCTGCCTGGTGTACCCATTTCCAGCTGGATTCCTGATAGATTAAAAGGCTAAGAGAGGGAGAAAGGGACAGTAGATGTGTCAGGGACAGTGCGTGATCCGCCCCTCCGGCCATGACCTAGCCACCAGAAATTCTGGTGGAGGTACCCGTGAATATGAATAAAAGCCCCTCCAGGCTTTCCCCACCTAGAATCCGGAAAGCCACTTATCCTGTGGTCTGGGGCAATATGTCCTTTGTGTGATTATCCAAGACATATAGTTCCATTTAATCCTCCTCCTGGTAATCATATCTCTGTATCTCTTATCTGTATTCCTTGATCCCTTTGCCTCAATGGTCTCAGCTTCTGTGAGTTTAAGTAATCACTCTGTACCCTGCAGTAACAATACTAATCCTGTCTCTAGGGTGGGTGCAAAAGCAGTTAAAGATTTAACTGCACCACCCAACTTCTCACTTGGGAATAATAAAAGACTGGGACCCTTGACAGTCGAGAGAGACAGAGACAAAGGCAGAAGCAGCAAGAGAGAGAGAAAGACAAAGCCAAAGGCAGGCAGAGAGCCTGCGAGGAAACAGCAAGAGAGCCTGCGAGGAGAGAGCAAGAGAGCCAGCAAAGAGAGACAGAAGCAAAGTGAGGAGAGAGCAAGAGAGTCAGCAAACAGCAAGAGAGACAGAAGAAGAGACAGAAGCAAAGCAAGAGGGCCAAAGCCAGAGCTAGAGAGCTAGAGCTAGAAAGCCAATGCTAAAAAGCCAGAGCATGAGCCTGAGCCTGCTTCATAGGTCTCTCCTGACTGACCTCGGGTCTGTCAGCTTGCATCAGATTTCCGTGTCCATGTCATTATTTCGCCCGCCAGACATCCCGTGGTTCAGGACCCACATCTCTGCTGAGGCTGGCCCCCGGCGGTGACATAGATATATCTCATATCTCGTGCCTTTCCCATTTTTGCTATTTATGAGAGTGCCTATTTTCATTTATCCTCTTACTTATCTTCCAGGGGCTACCTCCTCTGCTCCCAAACAGATGTAGGTATGTCCATTGCAAAGAGGGCATGTCTTTACAACAGCAAAGCCCATCTTGCACTCCTATCATATGTTAACATGTTTTCTCCTCTAGTGGTAAACTTGAATTAATGAATGCATGGCTTTAAATTGTTCATTGCTCATGTTTAGTTGTAAATGTTTAGATATTTTCTTGTAGGACATGAATCATAACTATTAGTAGTCGAAACTCATCCATCAGGGGCAAGCTACCCCAAAATTTCAATATATAACATTTAGAAAGTTACAAGTTTTTCTCTTAGATCTTAATCTTGTTTCTATCCTCTTTTAGTATACATGTTAAGTTAACATATTCACATATTTCCCTGGCAACTATGTTTATTAATCAAAATATTGTTTTCAGAAAAATTATAAGAAATGCAGAAACAACTTCCTTTCACAATGTCTGGTGCATTATCATTTATCCATAATTTTGATGTTTATACACTACATCTATGCTGATGGTTCCTTTAACAACTAATAATATAGGGATCTGACCTGACCTTTTCCTTTTCCATGAGCCTTAAGAATCCCAGAGTAGAAGAAAGAGTCTGTTCCACGGGCCATTGATGGACACGTTCTGTATAGTTAGATGATATTTCTCTGTCCCTCCTTACCTTCACAATGCCTCATGTAGTCACTTGAGGCCAACTATGGGCGGTTCTGAAACCTCTCCAGGACTGGCAGCTTCCTTTTCCCTTTTACAAATCGGATTTTTTCTATCTCTATGACACTCCATGCAGGCAGCTTCCTGGAGTACAAAGCAGATCTTTGTGCCAATACATTGGAGCATGTTCTGCAGGCTAATTAGAATAGAGCTTCAACCTACAAGCATTGGCACTCCTAAACCAGAGAGTTGAGAGAACTGATAGCCTTTTTAAAAATTATAGTCTAGAGAGTTCTAAGGGGCATGTGCTTTAAAGGCATGCATTGACCAAAAGTTTATTAAACATTTACTGTGCACCCAGAACTTTGACCCTGCTTTCAAGTCTGCTCCCAAGTATACCTGAATGGACTCATTACCCTCTTCATTTACCCTAGTGTAAAAGGAGGGAAAAATCTTTTATTTCTGGTTTCTCTAAGACATGCAAACAATTCTGTATTTTCTGCATAGAAGTGTGGTGGGATTCATTCTCAGCCTTTTCCACCTATGGAACTATATTTAAACAAATGGAACTTTGAAAGACTCATTGGGACCTTGTCAGCCACAGAAGGCCTCAAGAGGACTGAAACTAGAGAAATGAAAAAAAATTAATTAGTCTTGGAAGGACTTAGAGTACAAATTTTATAATTTTATGGGCACTATTCTGAAAGTCTTCCAATCCTATACTTTGTTAAGTTGATGTGGAGCCTCTTGTTGTCATATTCATAATGTATATCATTTGCATCTGGCTTATTTTATTTATTGTGTCCCAGTGCATCTTGAATGAAAGAGTTACAGAAAAATAATAGGATTGACTATATCCTCATTTATTCTCTTTGTGGTATCTGGAACATATCTGCATAATAAAATTTTCATGATTGAATTATAAGCATTTGTTTGCATTCTTGTCCCTTCCATTACTCTGTACCCTTATTGAGGGCCAGCTTGGAGCTTATTCATCTTTGTGTATTTAGCACTCTTCCTATTGCCCAGAAGTCACTCAATAAATGGTTTGTGAATAGTTAAATAAAAATTTCTGAAAAAACAAGAAAGGTAGACAAGAAAACTCTTGCTTTCAAGTCTGAGTAAAGAAGAATCATATACACCGCATAATCGGGAAGTTACTGTAAGGCAAATAGTCATGCCCAAGACAGTATTCTGTCAATTTTGATTATGAGGATTAAGGAATTCCAGAGAAGGAAAAGAACTATTTTGGGTTAAATTGGCCTGTGCAAAGTTGCATGGTATAGAGTATTGAGCTGAAAATTAGGAGATAGGATCTGAATTAACAAAAAGAGTAAGAGTTTTCTAGGTAGTGACAGAAACTAAACAAGGTTATGGAAATGGAAATTTTTAGACAATATTAATGATTATATTATAAGTCTATTGGACAGAGTAGTGAGAAAAAGAAGCTTTCTCCTGCTTGAAAATCCCTCTATTTTCTTACCTTTTATAATATATATTCCATATATTATTCAAGGCTGTGTTCATAACTCATCTCCCTTCCCCAGTTGAGCCAGCCCTAATCTTTCTCCCTTCTAAAAACTATTTCCTTTACATTTTTTCCTGTGCCATCTGACACTTAAAGTATACTATATTTAAGTTGGTGAAAGTAGTGGAAAGAGGGTCCAGAAAATGAACATTTCATTAGCTTTAGCTGGTTTGACAACTTTGGCTAATTGTTATTCCTCTCTGTGCCTCGGTTTCCTGAATAATTTTTAAGGGCTTTACCAGATATAAGAAGCTAAAATTTCTCCCGTGGGCCTTTTAGCAGCAAAAGTGAAAAATATCAGAAAAAGCTTCCAAATTCTATCAGTTTCCAAACCTCACAGACACTTTGTAACCCAATCCATGCCCTATCCGGGTTGGGGAGGTCTTTCATAGCCTCCTCTAGTTACACAGTGTATTTATTTAGTCTCTCAGTCAGATTGCCTTGCTTTTTTGAATTCAATTCTACCACGTTTAACTGTTTGACCATGACAGGTTGTTTAACCTTGCTTTCACCATACACTAAATAGAGCTGTAATAGTACCTACTCTATAAGCTCGCTGTGAGGTTTAAAAGAGATCGTTGATGAAGAATTTAGCACATGGATTCCCAAAGATAGCAGAAAGAAGTGATTTTCTGCCTCTCTTCCAGTTTGCTGAAACAGTGTTCCAGGAATTATGACTATCTCCAAAAACCACTTAAGCCATTAACCTTGCCATACTGGCTTCCCTCACATTCTTGGTCTTCCAATTTCCAAGCTACTCTCTACATACTTTTCAATAAGAAATACTGTTTAACTTGCTTCACATGCATCAGAGGTGAGGATAAATGAACATTACATATATATTCAACTTTGGTTTCTAGTTCTTTCACTACCAAAATGTAGAAGTATGTCCCACAAGTACTAAAGTTGTGTTGCCCTATATTTAAGGTCCTTAAAACTAATCAGCCCAAAATTAATGAGACTGAGGAGTTAGAACTTAATTTAATAGGCAAAGAAAAATATATAAATTCTTGGGTGCCTGGGTGGCTCAGTGGGTTAAAGTCTCTGCCTTCGGCTCAGGTCATGATCTCAGGGTCCTGGGATGGAGGCCCGCATCGGGCTCTCTGTTCTGCAGGGAGCCTGCTTCCTCCTCTCTCTCGGCCTGCCTCTCTGTCTGCCTACTTGTGATCTCTCTCTCTCTGTAAGATAAAGAAATAAAATCTTTAAATATATATATATATATTTGAGTATATATGTATATATATGTATATATACATACATATATATGTATATATATATATAAATTCTTAAGAGTGAGTAGAAAAGAAAGTGATATTTTAGAAAAATTCAGCAGGCACTGAGGTATGAGATATACTAATTTGAGGGGGCAAGGGACTTCTGTTTCACAAATATGTATATTCTAGTGATATTAGGATGTGTTATTTTTGGAAACACTTGGAAAATATGATCTTATCCAAGTATCAAAGTCTAATTAGTAGAGCTCTACTTTGGGAAACAAATTTCAAAGGAAGCAAGGGAGAGACAGAGGACAAAAGGATAAAGGAAATTGGAAAAGAAGGAAAGATGGAGGGAAGGGAGGAAGATAAAAGGAAGAGGGACCCAAAGGTGCCTTTTTGTGAAAAAATTCTATTTTGTTATAATCCCCTGAATAGAAGTTATAAACTGACGTGTTAGTTTTTGACCTAAACATATTTTAAATAGCAAGGTTTTCATATATGCCTGGGTTCTGGAATTCACATTAGTATTTTGAAGAGTGTGGGATAAGGCTGGAAATCATTGTTTCAATAGCATTTCACTTTCAGAGGAACAAACAGACTGAAACCTTTGGACTAATGTGTTTTATCTTCAGTAACTTGTCACTGAAATATGTAGTGAGTGACATATATTTTGGAAATGAAGGCCAAAACAGACCGCAAATAATTTAACCATTTTAGCAACTATCCACAATGAATGCAATGAAGTTGCATTTTCCTCATTAAAAACTAAAAAACATAAAAAAGAACTACTATGCAATCTAAAAACTTCTGGAAAACAATAAAGCCATTTTTCTCCAAATATAACATATTTTTTAAAACTGAATTCACCATTTGAAAAAAAATTAATTCCTGGGAATTACTTAATTACTTCTCAATTTGATTTTTATTCAATTGATTAAAAAAGAATGTTTTATTATTCATTAATCCAAAAATAGAATATCTATTACCTTATTACAATTTTATTTTCATAATTATAGTGAATTAAATGAGGAAATGTAACACTTTCTCTTTTTTCTGAATGAAGATTATATGAAAAGAAAGTATTAGAAGAGGGGAACAAATGACGGATTTTCATAAAGAGAAGAAACCTGATGGATAAGAAAGAACTGGATGAACTGGTACTTTCAGCATCCTATTGGAGAAGCATATTCCTGGTTCCTAATTCACCTTTAAGAGAGAACAAAGGTCAGATATAAATTCCTGTGGTCCTGTAAAATGAACTGACATGCAAGTGTGTATCAGAGTAATCATCTTGAGCTGAAGCAAACATAGACAAAACTATGGAAGAGGTCATACATACAATAAGTAAAATAAGAATTTCTCCTCACAATTTCCCTCCTAAATTGCTATTTTTATTGATATCCACATGTCTACTGTCTCAATTCTGGACCTAGATAATATTTTCTTTCAGTTTCCCAAATGCTTTTGATGATTGTGCATATTTGAAAACTTCTGAGTGTAATGCATTATCTACAGCTCTGTGCCCATCTGCCATGTCTATAATCTCTCTGATTATGTGCCCATCCTCATGCCTCTGTTTAAAAGAGTTGATTCCTTTCAGGCCTCTTTTTTTTTTTAAGATTTTATTTATTTGACAGAGAGAAACACAGCCAGACAGGGAACACAAGCAGTGGGAGTGAGAGTGGGAGAAGCAGGCTTTCCTCAAGCAGGTAGCCCGATGCGGGGCTCGATCCCCAGACTCCAGGATCATGACCTGAGCTGAAGGCAGAGGCTTAACCACTGAGCCACCCAGGTGCCCCTCTTTCAGGCCTCTTAAATGAACCAAATTTGCCCATGCAGAAATATGTGTATAACTATGTTATACCTGGAAGGGACTTAGGGATCTCAGTCCCTAAGTAGATCCTTAGGGATCTACTTGCAACTTTATTAAATATGAGCTATCATAGCCTAAGAAGGTAGAGTCACTTGCCCAAAGTCTGAGTAATTTACTGGCAGAGGCAATATTTCCAATCTATATTATCTTTCCTATTGTAAGTTATTTTTTAATTTACATGAAAAATTAGTCAAATTATATTATGGCTTCATGTCTTCAAGTTGGAGTATATAGCACTTAGGAACACATGAAAACAATTCAAGGAGTAAGTATACGGACATAAGTTTTAAGGGACTCAATTTCCAGATCCTTACATTTGATGTGTGCTTTTTCTAATATTCATTTGTCTGAGAATGCATCTGTTGTTGAAGCCTCTGATATCATTTCTCATTTCCACTTTCATAATTGACCATCTCTCACTTTATGAAAGAAAAGTATCTTTTCTACTCTTCTCGATTTTATTATGCATCACCACAGGTAAAAAAGGACAAAATATTAGTATCATTCAAACCTCCATCATACCAACACATCAGACAGCACAGTGGGGCTTTGTAATTTTCCTTTCTGTAAATATATTTTTGTTAAGATAAAAATACCATGTTAGGAAAAGAATATTTTTATCAATTGTTGCAATATTCTGAACATGAATATGTTATAAACTGGAAGGAAGTGATACATTTTGCTAATGACCTCTTGTGTTCTATCCTCCAACTATTGTCCAACTATTAATTTTTAATTATTACAAAAACAGTTCTCCTGAGGGAGAGTCTTAAGAAGCAGAGTATTTGTAAGAAAAATTAAACATTATATCTTATTTCATTTCTTTCCTCTTCCCCTCCCTTCCTCCCTCCCTCTCTTCCTTCCTTCCTTCCTTCCTTCCTTCCTTCCTTCCTTCCTTCCCTCCTTCCCTCCTTCCTCTCTTTCTCTCTTTCCTTTTCCTAAATCTTTGATCCATTTGATGGTTTTTCTTGTGTGAAGAAGGAGGTATTAATCTGACCATATCTTTTTTTTTAATGGTTTTCCTCTTTACCCCGAAATTTATTTAAAAGTAGATCTTTTCCTGGGTTATTTAAGATGTCACCTTAATTATATCCTAAATTTGCACATGTATTTGGGCCTATTTCTGGATTTTCTATTTGTTTTCACTAAATTGACTATTCATGTGCCAGTATCACATTGTGCTAATTATATCCAATGAAGCTGTTTTTAAAAGAAAAAAGAAGAGAAAGAGGAAGAAGAAGTCAGTAGGACTTCTCCCAAATGTTCTAAAAACCTTGAAAATTTCCTGGAAGCCCTAAAACCCCATATCATATTGTTGAATTGATGGTAACTATAAAATCCTTCGATACTTTGAAAATTGGTCACATTAAACTATATGGATATGAGTTTAAGGAAGTAGACTTAGGAAATCAGGATTAAAGTTATAGTGGGATGGGCATATGGAAGCCGGGGCCAGAAAGGAAATCATAATCTGTTGCATAGTTCCGATTCTCAAAAACAAGAAAGTTTACCAGTTCAGTGGGGGACATAAAGTTTTTGGGTTTTGTTTTTTTTTCTGTCACTAACGTCTTAAAAGCTTAAAAGAACTCTTATAGAAAGAGCTATAAGAATTTAACATGGGGCACCTGAGTGGCTCAGTGGGTTAAGCCTTTGCCTTAGGCTCAGGTCATGATCTCAGGGTCCTCCTCTCTATCTGCCTGCCTCTGCCTACTTGTGATCTCTGTCAAATAAATAAATAAAATATTTTTTAAAAAAGAATTTAATATGAATATTGCATAATACACATTTAGGATTACATAATACACATTGAGGATTATAACTAAAATTCAGTACTTTTTTACGTTTTGTTAGTTTTTTTTTAATTAAACATTTTATTTATTTACCTGACAGAGAAAGAAAGAGAATGAGAGAAAACATGAGAGGGGAGAGGTCAGAGGGAGAAACAGACTCCCTGCCAAGCAGGGGGCCTGATTAAAATTCAGTTCTTATAAATTACTTAAACAAGAAATAAATAATATCTTATTTACATGTAGCATATTAGATTTCAGAAGATTTGGTAAAGGTAAAGAAAAAATTGAGTGAGGATCACTACATTTACAAATGAACAAATCAGAATGGAAGAGTTTTTTAATCTTTAAATGGACTCCAGATTCAGAGTTGCAATTGTTCATGAAAAGGGGCTATTTGGGGAGCCTGGGTGGCTCAGTTGGTTAAGCGACTGCCTTCAGCTCAGGTCATGATCCCGGAGACCAGGGATGGAGTCCCAGATCGGGCTCCCTGCTGGGCGGGAAGCCTGCTTCTCCCTCTCTCACTCCCCCTGCTTGTGTTCTCTCTCTGGCTGTGTTTCTCTCTGTCAAATAAATAAAATCTTTAAAAAAAAAAAAGAAAGAAAGAAAGAAAAGGGGCTATTAGCAATCAAACATGTTAGATACAAAATCTCATTTAGCTCAAAAGTTATGCATACAAATATACAACATTTTCATATTTTTTAAATAGTAGCTACAGTTTATTGAGAACTTGCTAGATTCTAGTCACTGCCTTGGTACTTTAAGACATTATCTTATTTAAGCTTTATAAGCATCCTATGCAGTTGATATTTAAATGACTATTTTACAGATAAGGAAACTAATCTAGGAGACATTGGGAATTTTGTCAAAGGCCCACAGTCATGACTGGTTCATGGTGGAACCATCCCTCTGACAGGTGACTAGACTTCACACAGCAGGACTCCTAATAATTAATATGTGCCAACATGGTATCAGTACATGACATGAACAAAGGAACAATATGAAGTTATATATACCAAAGAGGGACATTTTACCACAATATTTATCTTAGATTGTTTGTCTTCTAAGAGATTTGGCTGATCTTTTTTCACCTGTCTCTCTTTTGTCAGAGGCAAACTCTGTGTTGTATAAATATATAATTACATTTCCCCAAAGGCAAGGTAGTCAGAGAAAGCCAGCAATGATATGATACTGGACATTAAACATAGCCTTAGCCAGACTTGTATTTCAGGTGGAGCCACTTGTCTGCTGAGAGAAATGCCATCATCACCAATAAAGATTTTGACTCTAGCTTCAGAGTCCTGGATCCTGAGTGACAGCTCCAAATGGCCAGTTAAACTCTGAGATCAGAAAGAACTTCCTCTGAGTTCTAGGGTCATGGCACTGAATCTAAGAGCAAGACTGATTGTATATTTGCAGACTTGGCTGCTTCACAATAATGACAGGATAATCAACTCTCACCTCTCCTTCCTCTGAGATTTATAGAAAATACTTTAATTTTTGAGGAGTTTTCTTACTTAGAGAGAAATGGTGTTTAGCTTTAATGTCATGCTAACTTCAGGACCGATTCAGAGGCTTTTCTGAACACTAAAGAGTTTAATATTTTTTCCACAGTAATGCATATCTAAGATATTATAACAAAAATGTAAAATAAATCACCTCTAAGCTATTCATAACCAATTCTAAACTAAAGTAAAAGCTGAACAGAGAATTGACAAATTATCTAGATTCTATGTCTCTCCTATAAATCTGTTGACCAGTTATTAAAAGCTGCATGAGGAATGAAGTGATGGAGGAAAAAAATCTGCATATGTTCTTTTTCATATCAAGAAAAGAACTTGAAATTAACATGATTGCACTCTACTTATTTATAAATTAAAGTTTTCATGTTTACTACCTATACCTGTTATCCACTGATAAAAAAAAGTTTGCAGAGGTTTCTTCTTTGAGTATATATTTAAATCTGTGTTCTAAAATTAAAATAAGTCAAATAAAGTTATGTAAAGATGGGTTTTAGTGAACACACCTTTCCCCTTTAAAAAATGAAATTGACTAAAGAAAAAATATGAAGAAAATCAACGGATTTTCATTTTTGGTGATAAGCTGATCAGTAATCTAGTTTGACACACACACACACACACAGACACACACACACACACACACATCAATCTGTAGATCAGTTAAAGTAAATTTGGAGCTCTAGTTCATCTTCTGCTGACTCCTATTGTCTTGACCTTGGACCTTTTTTCTTTGAGTGTCTGCCTCACTTCTAGGTCAATGCATTACCATTACCCATAAGCAGTGCAGCTTATCTATGACTCTCAAATGTTGCCCAGGTCAGATTCTCTCAGCCCAGTTATGTGTCCTCTCAAGTGACCTTCAGCCAGGCTGGTCCTGGCATTTACATAAGAACAGGATATTAAAACATTCCCTGTGCATGTTTAAAGCCGATACTCACTGCTCAGTTATTTCAGAAACTTTTTAGAACACCTGCTCCATCTTTAAAGTGTTTGCAGACAGGTGTCATAGATGGACTGTCCACGAGGGTCAGAAGCCATCAAAGCATTATTTAAAGTCGAAACATGTCAGTGATGTTATTCACAGAACACAGTCCTAAAGCTTGTATGTCATTAAGTCCAACTCTAACTAATTGGAGAATCCCTTCTCTACCATTTGTGAAAGGAGGTAAGAGAGGGAAAGAGCATGGTATTTGTGAAGTCAAAGGGTCTTGGCCTGAATCCTGACTCCAGCTTATTCAGCTCTTATGTTACCTTTGATCTTAGGCAAAACATAAACAATCTGAACCTTAACTGCACATGTAAGTACTCAGGTACTTAGTAAGTGCTTAATACAATAATCAAGTGAATAAACATGGCAATAGCATCAATCTTGCAGAGTACTTACAGATTTCCAAATCACTTCCCCAGCCCCTGGTCAACACTTTTCCACTTTGAACTTCTGTGAATTTAATGTTTCTAAGGTGATTCATGTAAGTGGAATCATATTTGTATTAGCTTTTTGAGTCTGGCTTTTTTTACTTACCAGAGTCCTCAAGGTTCACCCATGTTGCAGCATGGATCATTCCTTTTGAAGGCAAAATAATAATTCATTGTAGGTACATGCCACATTTTATTTACCCATTAATAAGCCAAGGGACATGTGCATTGTTTCCACATTTTCATTATTGTGAATAATGCTACTAGGAACATGGGGTACAAATATCTATTCAAGTCCCTGCTTTCAACTATTTTAAGTATATATGAAATGGAATTGCTGGACCATATGGTAATTCTACGTATAGATATTTAGAAATCACCATACATTTTCTGCAGTGGCTATACCATTTTACATTCCCACAAACAATGAACAAGAGGTTCTAATTTTCCCACATCCTCGTCAACACTTGTTATTTTCTGGGTTTTTTTTTTGGTGGGGGGGTGTTTTGTTTTGCTTTGCTTTGCTTTGCTTTGCTTTGCTTTGCTTTGCTTTTAATAATATCCATCTAATGGGGCACCTGGGTGGCTTAGTCATTAAGCATCAGCCTTCAGCTCAGGTCAGAACCCAGGGTCCTGGGATTGAGCCCCACATCTGGATCTCTGCTCAGCAGAAAGCCTGCTTCTCCCTATGCTCACTCTCCCTGCTTGTATTCCCTCTCTCATTGTGTGTGTATGTCTCTCTCTCTGTGTCAAATAAATAAATAAAATCATTAAAAAAAATATATCCACCTAAGGGTTCCTGGGTGACTCGGTCAATTAAGCATCCCACTTTTGGTGAGGGTTCAGATCATAATCTCAGGGTCTTGAGATCGAGCCCCATGTCAGGCCATCCACTCAAGGGGGAGTCTGCTTCTCTTCCTCTTTCTCTCCCTCTGTCCCTCTGCCAGCTCATGCTCTCTCTCTCTCAAACACATAAATCTTAAAAAAAAAAAAAATCGATCTAATGGGTGCAAAGTGTATTCTTTTGTTACAAAGAAGAATCCCAAAACCTGGGTCTTCCCTGGACTCAGATCTGAAGTTCAGCTCTACCATATTATATGGTTGATTTACTCAAATCCTCTATGCTTTTTGTTTCCTCATTTGTAAAATAGGGTAATAATGATAAGCTTGTCTCTAGAACTGTTTTTGAAGATTTGGTGAAATAATATATGTGAAAGTTTTAAAATGTGTCTACACCGAGAAAGTAGAAGTTACTTTATTATTTATTTATTTATTTAAGTTCCTCACTCATATTTTTATCAACAAAACCTACCTTGGGATCTAATACACAGTCAGTGTTTAATAAATATTTGATTAAAATAATCTGTCGACCACAGGCTACAGTTCTTTCAGCTACTGTGAATATAGTTCAAAGTTCCTTAGTTTAGGAGAATCGAATGCACATATCAGAACTTTGCTGCTCTGTAACTCACTGAATGCAATTGAGTTCTTATCAATATAGTGGAGTCTTTACTGTTCTCCTTGAATGCTCTTCCGTGTTCAGTAAGTGATTTTATTTTTCTCATAAAGTTGTAAATCAAGGAACCTTTCTGGGTATTGCTTTAAGCAAATATTTGTCCTGGGTGGATTCTACCTGAATATTGCTGGCAAGATTTTGGTGCTCAAAGTTCAAGATGGAATTAATAGTATGTGTTTGAAGATACTGTCTCAGCTGGGCTGATGTCCACATAGGTATGCTTCATGTGACATTTAAGCCTGCAGTATTCGGATACCCCATTCCTCAGTGAGCCTTAGGTTCATACAAATCCTAAAATGGTATCTAAAACTGCGGTATGTATCTGTGTCTGTGTATCTGCAAATACATGCATTTTCAGGGGGCAAATATACAACTTCTATTACAACCTCAAAGAAGTGTGTGACCAAAAAGGGATTAAGAATAACAGATCTAGATGCCTTGGAGCACTAGACCCATCATCAAGCCAGAGTCATAAATTTAGGGAAAGAAAGCCAGATCTTTATACAAATTGTGATACAGGTTCAGATCTTAGGCAAGATAGAACACCAATTATGAGGACTAAGCCATAGAATTAGCTAACCAGTTCTAAATGTCTTTTAAACTGGCAGGATAATTGAAATCTCCTTTGAATGCCCTCTACCTACAGACAAGTCTGAACCATAGCATCTAGATTAATCCTAAAGATGGTAGTTAGGTCATAATAGCTGGGAGCCATACAAAGAGGCATTCAGGAATCACACTTACCTGGAATTTTGTATATTAGATGCAGGAAAACAAGCATTATAGAAATAAGACATCAAGTTAAAAATTCCAAAAGTGTCCAAAATAGTTTGAAAACATAAATTTAATACCTCTAAGATCCATTTGTATGTATCATTCATGCCTTAACCTATTTTTGTGTTTTGATCAGAAAAGATACAATCTGAAATTGGTCATCTTTATTTTTTTTCTTTTCAATTTTTTATTTACAGTCTGGTTAGTTGGGGTGCCTGGGTGGTTCATTCGTTAAGCATCTGACTTTGACTCAGTTCATGATCACAGGGTCCTGGGATCCAGCCCCGCATCAGGGTCCCCACTCAGCAGGAAGCCTGCTGCTCCTTCTCCCACACCCCCTGCCTCTGTTCCCTCTCTCTCTGTCAAATAATAAATAAAATTTTTATAAATAAATAAATAAATTCTAGTTAGTTAACATAAAGTGTTATATTGGTTTCAAGAGAAGAATTCAGTGATTCATCACTTACATATGATACCCAATGTTCATCATAGCAGGTGCCCTTCTTAATACCCATCACCCATCTAATCCGTCCCCCACTCATCTCCCTCCATCAACCTTCAGCTTCTTTTCTATCATTAAGAGTTTCTTATGGTATATTTTCCTGTTTGGTTTTTTTTTTTCCCCTTCCCATATGTGTTCATCTATTTTGTTTCTTAAATTCCACATATGAGTGAAATCATATGGTATTTTTCTTTCTTTGACTGACTTACTTCACTTAGCAAAATACACTCTACTCCATCCACATAATTGCAAATGGCAAGATTTTATTCTTTTTTATGGCTGAGTAATATTCCATTGTATTTATATATATATATAAATATATACATACTATTGTTGATAATAGTATAAACATTGGGGCACATGGACCCCTTTGAATCAATAGTTTTGTATCCTTTATGTAAATACCTAACAATTGTATTATATGATAGTTAAAGTCTTAACTTTTTGAGGAACCTCCATATTGCTTTCCAGAGTGACTGCACCAGTTTGTATTCCCACCAACAGTGCAAGAGGGTTCCCCTTTCTTTGAATCCTCACCAACACCTGTTGTTTCTTGTGTAGTTAATTTTACCCATTCTGACTGGTGTGAGGATATTGTAGTTTTGATTTGCATTTCCCTGATGATGAGTGATGCTGAGCATCTTTTCATTTGTCTGCTGGCCATCTGGATGTCTTCTTTGGAAAAATGTCTATTCATGTCTTGTGCCCATCTCTTAACTGGATCATTTGCTTTTTGGGTGTTGAGTTTGATAAGTTCTTTATAGATATTGGGTACTAACCCTTAATTATCAGATATGTCATTTGCAAATATCTTCTCCCATTCTTTAGGCTGCCTTTTAGTTTTGGTGATTTTCACCTTTGCTGTGCAGAAGCTTTTTATCTTGATGAAGTCCCAATAGTTCATTCTTGCTTTTGTTTCCTGTACTTCCAGTGACATGTCTAGTAAGAAGTTGCTGCAGCTGAGGTCAAAGAGGTTACTGCCTGTGTTCTCCTCTGGGAGTTGGATGGTTTCCTGTCTTACATTTATGTCTTTCATGCACTTTGAACTTATTTTTATGTATGGTGCAAGAAAGTGGTCCAGTTTCATTCTTCTGCATGTGGCTGTTCAATTTTCTCAACATCATTTGTTGAAGAGACTTTCCTTTTCCCATTGGATATTCTTTCCTGCTTTCTTGAAGATTAGTTGGCCATAGAGTTGTGGGTCCATTTCCAAGTTTTCTATTCAGTTCCATTGATTTATGAAATTGTGCATCTTTAATATAAGACTGATGAGATAATTTCTGGAAAAGGCAAAAAATAAATATTGACAAAAAAGAAAAGAAAAACTAAGACATAAATAAAAAACGGTGTATCTATACATATTATAGAGATAGGGATAAATGTTTTTAGAAATCTGAAGTTACTTTCTATTTAGTCTGTATAAGTAATAAACAACTCTACTTTTATAAGCAAGCCAAGCCAAATAAACAGGCTGAGAAATGGTTTCTGAGTTCCATGCTTACAGAAATAAGCTAGGATATTTCACTCTCTGCCTACAATAAAATCACCCAAAGTGACCACAAGAGTCCTATCAGCCTTATTTTAAAAGTTAAAATAAAATAGAAAGAAAAAACCTTTTTTTTTTTTTAAATTTTAATGAACTTCTGAGGTTTTTGTCCCAGAAGGGAAATTTCTAAGTCTGGAGGACTTTGAATTGGTTCCTCTGATTTTCACTCTTCCTATGGTAATACTCTCACGTGATTCTTTTCTCCAGAAATTTGAATGAAGTCTGGACAAAGCTTACTTACAGCTTATTCCCCTGAAGAACTAAGATAGGCAGGGATTTTCAAAAAGAACGGGAAAAATATAAATGAACATGAAACACAAGAAACACAAGTCCTGATGGGTGTATAAGTGACAGATTTTACATACAACCATTCCTCATTCTGTAGAATAGTCTTCACCCCTTCTGCATACCATCTAGCCCGAAGGCAGGTGCATCATAGACACCTGGTTCAAGTCCCTTGTCTTTCAGTTCTCAGCCTAATTCCAAAAGCATCAGTGCATGTGATTTCTCACCACACAGGAAATGGATACCTCAACCATCTATGCAGCCAAAGTCCAGAGACTTTAACTTAACTGGTCATATAAAACTACTTATACTTATTTGGTCATATACAAACTACTTATAGAACTATAATCCTGACCTCTACATACAGGTCTAAGTCTACAACAGTTTCTTAATCATAAGCAAACATAACTTGCAATCAGTAAGGAATATACTAACATGAGTTACAAGAGTTGGGGATGAATGGAGGACATCAAGATCAATCTATTACATGGGGGGCTGTGGTGGCTCAGTCCATTAAGCATCTGCCTTCAGCTCAGATCATGACCTTTGGGCCCTGGGACTGAGCCCTGTGTCTGGTTCCTTGCTCAGTGAGGATCCCTCCCTCCTCCTCTGTTCCTCCCCAATGCTTGTGCTCTCTCTGTCTCAAATAAATAAATATAATCAGTTTTTTTCCAAAAAAGATCAATCCATCATAGTGCAGAATGCCTACTCATCTCCCCTTTACATAGAGACTAAGAATATGTTTTTTAAAAAGAACATTGTTGGGGCTCCTGGTGGCTCAGTTGGCTGGGCAACTGTCTTCGGCTCAGGTCATGATCCCGGAGACCCAGGATCGATCCCCACGTTGGGCTCCCTGCTCAGCGGGAAGCCTGCTTCTCCCTCTCTCACTCCCCCTGCTTGTGTTCCCTCTCTGGCTGTGTTTCTCTCTGTCAGATAAATAAAAAATCTTAAAAAAAAAAAAGAACATTGTTCATTTGTTTCCTAATAAGTGCAACTCTTACAGCATGTCAAGTTGGAGTGAGGAATCCTGGGAAGCTGCTCTAGCCAAAAATCTCTCCTTTGCTGTCCTGTACTATTTCATGACATTCCGTTGTCTAAATGTATTTCTACACTTTAAAATCACCGTGTAAAACACAGATGTGACAGGAAAAAGTTAATTATGATTATTAAACCATTTTCTGCCATTAATACAGAATTTGTGCATTTGTTTCAAGATGGCTAACTAACCAAGGTTAAAAAATTTTGGACATGGGTTGGAAGTTGGAAGAGATGTATTATAGGCAATCTGGGGTGATCTCTAAAGTAGTGTAGCCAAGTGGTAGCATTAGGAATCTGCAAACCTATAAAAGAGAGAATACCATGAAAGAGAAAACGGGTATTTCATAGATCTCTTAACAAACTGCAATCTTGACCTCTGCTTTCCCTAAAATGAGTAAGAGCTTTCGCAAAGTAAGTTATTTTGAAGTAGTATTGAAAATGGCCATGCAATTATTATGTACAATTTAATTGCAACAGGGCAGAAACTCAGGGAGAAGGGCCCAAGATCAGAGTACAAGGCTTTGCGAGGAGAAGGAATGTGGCTACCCGCTTGAAAATGTCCCTAGGTGTCCTGGTCTGCCACTGAGCCACACGTTTCAGATTCCAACTGCAAGGGAAGCATTTTCTGAGCCTCCTTGGAGAAAACCCATGACCCTAAACCCTCCCATTGAAGTTCTGTCCAGAGGCTTGGTATTGGTCCAGAAGAAAGACTGATTTCGTTTCTGGGAGGCCAGGACCTTGTTGGGAAAGTTGTAAGATTGACATGATGGTGACAAGTCTGGAACCTCTTGGCTTGAATCCATGGCTCTTGCAACACTTTAGGAATGGGTGCTGCCGCCCAAAATATTACAAGATTATACTTAACATGTTTTTCTTTTTTTCAAAGCAGTTTAATTTTAAGAAAGACAAAGGGTCAGTCTTGAAAAAATTATAGAGAAAACCAAGAGAGCACACCATGCATGTCAGCTGTCTCAGTCCCAGCGACATACAATCATCAAAAAGGCATTAATGGTTTGTTCTATACAAAGAAAATGGGAAAGTACATTTCCATATGCTTAAAGCAATTAAGTACCACAATAAAAGACAGAAGTTTTTTTAATTACAAGTGCAATTTACAAATATTCTGTCTTGTCTTTTCTTCCAATATTCTCCATTTTTATTTATTTATTTATTTATTTATTTATTTATTTACTTACTTATTTACTTACTTATTTACTTATTTATTATAGATTTTATATTTTTGACAGAGAGAAACATAGCCAGAGAGGGAACACAAGCTTGGAGAGTGAGAGAGGGAGAAGCAGGTCTCCCGCCAAGCGGGCAACCCAATTCGGGACTCAACCCTGGGTCTCTGGGATCATGACCTGAGCCGAAGGCAGTCGCCTTAACCAACTGAGCCACCCAGGTGCCCCCATTTTTATTTATTTTCTAATGTGACTCACTAGCTGGAAACCATACAGTTAATATTCTCTTATAAGCAATGAAGAGAAAATAAATGAAACTTGATGACATATAAATAATTATTTATTATGCTTACAATCTTTGGATTTGCTCAGTGCATTTGTAGTATCATAACATATGCAGTGTAACAGAGGGCTCAGTGGTAGTATTGCTCTTTCTTAAACTGAGGGTTATACCTATTTTCCACTCCAGTATCGGATAGCATTTGCATATCTCTTGCTTTTATTTCTATTCTTGCTTCTGGAAATCTCAGCTATTTCTGACAAAGGGCATATAAGGGATATTTTTAAAGCAGCCATTCTCCAAGGGTAATTCTCAGAAGAGCACCAACATCAGCCCTTGAGGACTCCTTAGAAATGTAAATTCTCCAGCTAAGCTGCCCCAGATCTACTAAGTCAGAGACTCTGAAGGTGAGCCCAGGCAATCTGTGTTCTAATAAATCCTCCAGGTGATTCTTTTTTTTTTAAGATTTTTTTTTTTAATTTGACAGAGAGAAACACAGCCAGAGAGGGAACACAAGCAGGGGGAGTGAGAGGGAGAAGCAGGCTTCCTGCCGAGCAGGGAGCCCGATGTGGGACTCGATCCCAGGTCTCCGGAATCATGACCTGAGCCGAAGGCAGTGGCTTAACCAACTGAGCCACCCAGGCGCCCCTGTCCAGGTGATTCTGATGCTTGCCAACCTTTGAGAGTCAGTGACTAAAAGGAACCATGAAACAAAGCTTTTATGTGTTGTAGAACTATGAGTCCTTTTTTCCCCTAATCACTAAATATGAATATTTTCTCTTCTTATGCCATGGAGTTGAGTGGGATTTTTTTCACCTTGGTTTTTTTCAAACAAAGACATTTTTTCTCATCTAAGACTGTGATTGTCATGTCGATCACATGAAATAGAATAACTTTCCCATGTGTTTACCTGGTTTTTTAAAGTGATAAAACAGTATTCAGAAGGAAGCACATTGGCTGAATTCACATGTGTCTGAGAAGGCAGGAAAACTGCAGAAATGGTTCTTGTTCTTTTAGTGAATTTTTAAATATGAGGTTTTTCACTAGAAATTATTAAATAATTTTATTACAGGAATAATATATGTTCATATACACCATACACACGTAACCCAAGTAAAAGTTCATTATCTTTCTCAACTCTCCTCCCTTCATTCACATTCCCTTTGAGACAACAAATGATATGAGATTGGGGCTTCTCCTTCCTCTCACTCTTCATTGAAGGCATGTGTATATGCAAAAAATATATATATATGTGTGTGTGTGTGTGTGTGTGTGTGTGTGTGCAAAATCAACCTCATATTATGTTGCTGCTCTGCCATTCATTTTTTAACAGCAAAATAATACAAACACAATTGATTAGTAGTCATTTCATCCATCTGCCTTAAAGTCATCTCAAAATGCCTGCCTCTATAAACCCTGATTCAATTAGCATCCTTGTACCTATATCTCAAATTGCTCCTTTAATTTTTCAGTAGCCTGGAGTTGTAAAGATGAGATCGGGGGGGCCCAATTCTATGTCCATTTATACTTTAAATAAATACTCTAAATCAATAATGGTAACGCTTCATGTTTAGTATTTAAAGAATACTATCTATGTTTTGAATTTTGCCCCCAGGACAGTGGTCGGCCGTTGTTTTGATTTTCATTTTCCCCGCACAATGATCACATAGAACATCTTTTCACCCGCTAGGGGCCATTGGTGAGCAAAGGGCCTAAAAATTCTCTTTTTGGAGACAAAAGGGAAAGGGTGACCTCTGTATGCTCCAAGGAGGAAGGGGATGGCGCTCTTCTCTCCTCCATTGCATGGATTGACAGGTACCGCTAAGAGCTGCAGTTCTCCCCTGGGCCTGATGGAGTTGACAGATTGCACACTGGGAGCTGACAGAGGCATATTCTCTCCAAAGACCAAGGGGAATCTACTGGGCTTAACTGGAGAGGGGTCATGGAAAGATTGTCATCTTTCCCAATATCTGTGTTTTCTTCACCTGTGTGCTCAGAGATTATGGTCACAGTTGTTCTCCGTGAACTCAAAAATAAAATAACAAGTCCAGGTTATATTGAAGATAAAAGAGAGAATGTTTTTTTTTAATATTAAAAGTGGATCGGGTGCCTGGGTGGCTCAGTGGGTTAAAGCCTCTGCCTTCAGCTCAGGTCATGATCTCAGGGTCCTGAGTTCAAGGCCCGCATCGGGCTCTCTGCTCAGCAGGGAGCCTGCTTCCTCCTCTCTCTCTGCCTGCCTCTCTGCCTACTTGTGATCTCTCTCTCTGTCAAATAAATAAATAAAATCTTTTTTTAAAAAGTGGATCAACCCTTATAAATTTATTTAGAATAAAACACCTGTAAGTTAAGTGATGTATCAGTTCTTCCAACCGTGAATCTTAAAGTAAAAGTTCTGTGTGCGGATGGGTACAGAACACTGTGGCATGAGACCATATTTGGCTTCCCCAGGCTGCAATGTGAGAAATTCCTTTACCATAATAATATGACGGAGGCTGTGTCCAGCCAAGTAGAGTTCGCTTTCTTAAGTCATGGAGGTTTATCAGGTCAGGCAAAGTTTCAGAATCACTTAACCTCACTTTTCATCGACCGTTATGGTAGAGCTGAAGGTATCTAATTCTAGATTTATGTGTCCGTAATATTTTCAAGTTGCACCAGTAAGTGTACTCCCCAGATAATCGAAGTTATTCTTTCTCATAACCTATGTCATTTAAGGCTCTCAAGCAGATATGATAACTCAATTCATGTTGAGTTATCATATCTGCTTGAGATCCCCACCATTTTATAGATTGATGGTGATCTGATCATTCTGCTTCACATAGCTCAGCTGCATCTCCAAGACCAGTCTTCCTCCTAAGCCCCTGCCCTCTACCTCAATCTCCTCTTGGACTTCTTAGCTGATGGAGCTTTTCTCATCCATCTCTTGATCATAGTGGGCGGGCAGAGGGCTGCCTTCAAAGCCCAGTAACAGCTGCTGCTGCCAGTACCATGAGCAGACCCTAAGCACCCGCCCCTCTCCCAGCTTCTCTGCAGCTCTCTGTCCACAGGTCCCTCGGCTGCCACTGCAGGATGGCTAATGCTTGGGCTAATTTGATACTCTCTGTCACAGTTTATGATCTATTAAAAATTGAAACTTATTTATTCTCCAGTTCGAAGGTTTCAAGTTTCTAGTACTAAGATTAGACCAAGTCTTAGGTAGAGAAATGATATCTCTTCCCGAAAATGGCGTACTAAGATTCTGGCACATTTTCCAGAGATGAGATGTTTCATAGTTTACTGCGTATTAGAGTAGTCTTACTTGATTGGAACTTATGTTATTCCAGTTCCTTGTGGGGCTTATTCTGGTGGGCTCCAATTCTTTGTTCATAGTATCACAAAAGTCCCATGGAAATAAATGAATAAACTCAACTTATAGTTTATCCATCCCAACACTTAACAACTATTTATTGAGTATGATTGAGTATCTGGTAAATGTAGTGGAAGATTCCTAGAATCTTATCATTTAGTGGCCAGAGCTAGTGAGCCCAGACTCTGCCACTCGGTGATGGGGGCATTATTAACTGCCATATTAGGGCAGGAAGAGAGCAATCATAAGTTCATTGAAAGGCAGGAAGAGCTCAGAGTACCAGCAAGTCACTCAG
The DNA here is from genome assembly GCA_004023965.1 of Spilogale gracilis. Classification (NCBI taxonomy): domain Eukaryota; kingdom Metazoa; phylum Chordata; class Mammalia; order Carnivora; family Mephitidae; genus Spilogale; species Spilogale gracilis. Next base: position 274,042 of record PITA01000352.1, on the reverse strand, counting down.
TGCTGATATTTCAGCAGAAAGACCGAAAAGATGAGTTTTTAGTTAAAAAGTAACATTTTCACAGATATAAGTTGAAAGTATGTAAATCTGCAGTTCTTAAATGACCAGGTGATAGAACATTTGACAGCATCTATTATCTGCATGAACAGAAATACTTACTGTGCTGTGCACTTGTGCATAGCACTCTACCAGGGGCTGGGAAAAGATAGGCAAAGGACAGTTTTTAAGTTAAGAAACTGGAGTTTGTCTCATTCGTTGTAAAAGCAACAAGGGATGGCTTGAAGTAAAAGTGTCAAGAAAGAAAAATATTCCCTTTACTTTTATTCCTAATTGTGCGACACATGCAACAAAAAGTACCAACCATGATGACTTAGTAAATCAGTATAGACTTAATAGCTCTTATAAAATAAAACTCACATCCAAATCAGTCTGACTCATCTTCATGCTATTGTGCCATAGAGGAATTAAAGGTCAACAGTGCCCGTGAATGATTTTATTTGTAATCATTTTGCCAAACCACACATTCTTAGTTCTTCTTAATCGCTCTGTCTCATGTGTCTGTTATTGACATCAACATTGACAGTTGCTTCAAAATAATATATGACACGTTATCTGCTTAAAATGTCCAAAAGTATCAGTGGGTGACCAATCAGAACTTAGAAAATCCAGTAAGATTACCAGATAAAATAACAGTGTAGAAAAATCCACTCCTTTCTGCTATATCAACCATAATCAATTGAAAAATATTGAAAGAACAGTACACTTTACAGTAATAATAAAACTACTAACTTATAATATTATTTCAACTACCTCTACTTCCCTCTCTGCCCATAACACACACACACACACACACACACACACACACACACACACACACACAATACCTGTATTTTTTTTTTATAAGATTTTACTTGACAGAGAGAAAAAGCACACACGCAGGAGAGCAGCAGAGGAAGAGGGAGAAGCAGGCTCTCCACTGAGCAGGGAGCCGGATGCCAGGCTACATCCCAGGACACTGAGATCATGACCTGGGCTGAAGGCAGCTGCTAAACCAACTGAGCTATCTGTGTGCCCCTATACTGGCATTTTAAAAAGCAAAATCCCTAGATCTTTTTCAGCTGAAGATGAAGCCAATTTCCTTGAATCTTTTTTTCTAAATGTGCCAATCCAATTATGCCCAGGGCTGAAATTCATTCCCATTTCACCAGTTTCCTCCTCAATACCCCATCTACCACCACTACCAATCTCCACCACTAGTTAATGACTCTCTGTCCTACTGATCTTGAGCTGAATAATGGCCTCCAAAGATGCCTATGTCCTAATTCTCAGAAACCATGAATCTGTGGTCTAACAGAGCAAAAGAGACTTTGCAGAGGTGATAATAAATTAAGGATCCTGAGATGGGAAGATTATTTTGGATTATCCAGGTTGGCCTGATATAATCACAAGACTCCATATAAGAGGGAAGAGCAGAGAGAGAAGATGCTAAGCTGCTGGCTTTAAAGATGGAGAAGGGGTCACAAGCCAAGAAATGCAGGCAGTTTCCAGAAGCTAGAAAAGGAAAAGAACCAGATGGCCTGTAGAGCCTCCAGAAGGAGTACAGCCCTGCCAACACATTGATTTTAGCCCCAAGACTCATTTCAGTCTTCTGACCATCAGAACTGTTAAGAGAATAAAATTCCATCCCTTGCTTTGATTTAAGCCAATAAATTTTTGCTATGCATTGCAGCAGCAGTTGGAAACTTCTATGTTCCCTCTAGGTATTGTTTGCCCCAAACCTTGGACCACAAAGCTGTTCAGAGAGAGGTAACTTGCACAATCAGTGCACACCTCAGGGTGACAGTAGCTGGAAAACATGCACTAAGGTTGGGAGAAGAAAGGATGAAGTAGAATCCAAATAGAGTTTCTAGTAGTGAGCTCCCACTGCATTTCAGACATGCTACATGCTTTACATATGTCATCTCCTTTTTTCTCTTTATTAGCTTTTTAAATATCTTTGAGGTGTCCACTGCTTGTCTTCAGGAGTGTTGATGATCTTTAAATTGTGAGCTCATTATTTGATCATTATTCTAAATTATGCCATCTTCCCTTCAGAGAGGTCAGTAGCCATCACCAAACAGTTCCGTTCCCTTGAAAGTCTTGGCTCAGCAGGAGAATCATGAGTTCAGATTCCAGGGACCCAAGCCTCAGAATTATTATAGAATTAAAGAAGATAAAAGATTGCAAAATCCCATATTTTTTTCTTAATCTTTCTGGAAGGATTTATGAAAGAAAGGCTATGGAATTTGTTTCCGGAGACAAGCTGAAAAAGATGTAACAGGACTTAAACTGTTCTTTCTGTGTCTCTATCTCTTGTTTTGTTTTTTTAATTTCTTCTTTTTAACCAAATGCTACAACCAGGAAACATAATCTGTATGGAACATCAGCACATGCTTTCCACATTCCTCTGAGGAATTTGGTCTCCTCATTGGTGTATCATATATAATACCCGTAATGGGTTCTAAGCCAGATATGTTTATCTTGGAACTCGTTTTTCGGGGAATCTGGATGTTCCAGGGTATCTAAAAGAGGCCAGGGCTCAGAGATACTATCTGTGCTCACATTATCACGGACCTTCGTAGAATGAGCTTCATTGCAACTCCTACTAAGTTGTCCACAAGATGTGAGGTGCCGCTTCCACAGGGGTTTTACACAGATGAAGAGAAACAGAAAACAGCCCTTTAAAAAAATTGCTCTTCTGCTTCTCCAGCTTTCCTTTCTGCCTCATTTCAATTTCCAAGTGGTGTCTTTGTCTTTCAAACCCTCTCCACCAATTAAAATAAGAAAGATCCTGATGTTATCATTTGCATTTGGTTAAACTTCATTTTTGGTTATGGGTTAGCTATTCCAGGTCTTTCTATTTTTAAGTGTAACTTGAATTTCCCCAGGCTCCACCCACCAACATATAAGGACAAATTAAGACTTAGATTCCTTACTCTGACTTGCTGAACTAGATCCTCCACAGTTCCACACCAATCGAAGCCTCATCCCAATTTATTCTTGGCGTCCTTCAAGATGTTTCAGATGTTCTAAAACAAGTCTGCTCTTGTTCTTTCATCTGGCCCTCCTATTATGGCCTTACTTCCCTCAAAAGCATTTGAAAGAGGTGCCACCCCACTACCTTGGCTGCTGACAACCCCTTTGGGAAGGCTACTTCCCTGACTAGGGGTACAATGGGGGTTCTTTCCCAATTGCATATCTTCAAGGTATCAAGTGGCACTTCACTTCTTTCAGTTCTCACTGTGTTCAGGTTACTATGTGGTGCCGCAGACCTGCAGCCTGATCACTCATATGGGCTCCCTCTGCAAGGCACGGAGCCCATGATCCTCCCTCAAAGTGGGGGAGCTCTGCAAAGTTGCAGTCATCGACATCAGAAGATATTTGTTTCCATTATTCCTTGTCTGTTCAACTATTATAATTTCTTTGACACTATTTCCTCTAACTTCACTTATAATCAAGTAATGCTTTCTCTTGCTCTTAGTTTTGAATCCTCTTATGCCAATCCTTATAAAGATTAATAATTGCAGGATTGTAGGGGCACAACATACTTACTTTAAAACTTAGTAAAATCTTTACTAACATAAATAGCTTAGATATTGCAACCTCCTGTTTGTGTGACCATTCACTCACTTCCCTATGCTGGGGGAAAGTAAAACGTTCTAATAAGATAAGGATTTGCATAAACCATCTGTTGCTCAGGACATGCCTGCCTGTGATCAATCAGTCTATAGGTTAGGATATAATTGGCACATCCTGCTTTACTGTATGGGCCCTTCAAAGAAATAGGCACATCCCGTTTCATTGTGTGAGACCCTCAAGGGTACAAGGCCTGTCCTGTTTTTGCAAAGACCCCCCAAAAACACCATTGTCACTCAAGATATGTCCTGTTTTTGTAAAGACCCTCAAAAAACACCATTGTCACTCAAGATATGTCCTGTTTTCACAAAGACCCTCGAAAAACACTATTGTTACTATTGTCATTCAAGATTGATGATCCATCACTTAAAGAAACTCTTTGATCATATGGTTTTCATCTGAAAAAAATATGTAACTTTCTGCTATAAATAAAGAACCCTGAGAACAGTGTTTTTAGGAGATGCCTACATGAAGTTTGGTCTCCTCATTTTCGCCAACTCCTTCCTCACTCTCGGACCCTAACTGTTGCTGGGGCTGGCTCCCGGCAATGTGGTGTTTTGTGACCTGATGGGCTCAATGCCCCCAAATTGTTGCAGTTTGTTGCCTGGGCCCTTAACCAACTTTGCTTTGGCCTCTGAATCTCACAAAATCCATCTTGAAGATAGTCCCTTTGATTTTAACTGCCATATTTGCTTTCTGCTTGTTTTTCCTGTTCAAGAAAATAAGAACTTGTTGATACAGGTAAAGCCTTTAATCTATACCTCCCATTCCCTCTCCCAGATTTTCTTCCTAAAGTTGACTACAATCACTTGAAATTGGTGTATATTTTTCTCAATATATATTATTTGCAATCACTACACAGTACAGATCCATAAATTATATGTTGCATTGTTATGCATGCTTTAAATTTTGTAGAATTTGTATTATACTAGGTGCATTGTTTTTCAATTTAACTTTTTTTGCTTAATTATGTTTTTGAGATTTATGTATGGTTACACATAGTTCTGTTTATATCCTCTCATATAATAATGTCACAATGTACTTGTCTATTCTCCTCTTAGTTGATATTTAAGTTATTTCCAGAAAACTTTAAGCCATTAACTACTATAAAAATGCTTCAGTAATTTTTATCTTTGTAAAGGGATTTGAAGCAATTCTAAGTGTGGAAAATTTATAATGAGGAAATATTGGTCTTCAGAGATCATAGTTATAGTTGTCACTCAAGTAATTGGGTAGAGTTTGGGAGAAAGGTGGGAGGAGGACAGAGTTGCTTTCCTGGAATATCCCTTCCTTTCTTCTTACCCTCTCCCTAAGTCTCACTTGTTACTTCCTCCCTCTCTGCCACCAAAACTCTCCTATATGGTCAATCAAGAGCCCATTCAAATCTCTTATAGTGAAAATAGTCTGCTTTGGGGATGAAGCAGATCTAAGTTAAAATACTGCCTCTACCTCTATGAAAGCTTGAACAAAGTTGTATAATCCATCTAAGCTTCATTTTCCTCATCCATTAAAATTAGTATTCAATTAATGACTCCATAGTGTTGCCATGAGGAGCAAGAGAAAATAGGGGGCCTTATAGCAAACTGGACTCTTCCCATAGAGAAGGTGGCACCTCCTGTTGAAACCAGAAGGGGGCGGGGGGTAGGGGGACTGTGACTTAGAGCTTCTCCACATTTCTCTAGCAAGGCAATCAGCTTTTTAAATACGAGCACAGTCCTCCTAGTGTGTCCAGAGAGAAGTAGGAGTTGTCAGTTTCAAGGCCTAAGGCTGGAAACTGGTACAAAACCTTTTCTGTTTGTCGAAGCAGCAGTAGATAATCCCCTAATTCATCTCTTCAGAAATAATTTCTTCCTTCCAATTGTTAACCATTTCCCATTGCATTTAATGTCAATTAATTTTATTCATGGGAGATCCTGAGTGATTGTTTCCTGTCCACTTTTCTAAACTCACCTCAAACCACTTTCCCCCCACTTCTCTGTCTCAGCTCTGCTTCAGCTCTTTTGCATGTAGCAGACGTACAGAAACTCTGTGACTTAAAACAACTATTGCTTACTTTTCACAGTTCTGTGGAGAGGGAGTCAGGGGTGAAGAAAATAGGAGGGTTAGTTTCCTGGTTTCGCCCAGACTCACTCATGCAGCTGTATTTAATTAGACAATTGGCAGGGAGCTAAGTTCAGTTGGGACTCTGGGATGACCAGGCTTTGCTCTTCAAGTGGTATTTCCATTTGAAGGAGACAAGACCAGGCAAGGATTTTCTCATGGCTCATCTGTGTTCTAAACAAGCACTTATCAAGCCTGTGCTTGTGTTGTGTTGATGTCCCATTGGACAATAAAGTCACAGGGCTAAGCCCAAAGTCAATAATGGGAAGGGGCTACATTAGGGCATGGATACCAGGAAGCGGGGTTCATTGAGGGCCATGCATGGGACACGACCCTAAAGGCCAATTTTTTTCCTAGGATGATTTGCTATATTTTTTTTCTATCTTAGCATCTTTGCATAGTGTCTTCCTTTATTCATTCAACAAATACTTAGATACCCATATATACTGGACAAAATGTTCAGGGCTCTCATACACCTTTCCTTCAAAAAGGAAGAAGCACACAACAAGTAAATGCAAAACTAAACAAGAAAATTTTTGTGGTTATTTGAGCTCCGAAGTAGTAAATCAGGATAATGGGTAGAAAGGGACTAGCAAAAGAGGACAAGTTAAGTTTAGTGAGGTCAGGAAGACCTTCTGAGGAAATGGCACTGGATCTGAAATTAGAAAGATGATGACTAGTCATGTGATGTGACAGAAGAAATGGCTCACACACCTCTACCATTGCCTTCACTGCCTCCTCTTCCTCCTTGGTTTCCTCTATGCATAGCTGGTGTCTTCTCTTCTTGGATTGAAGAGCATTTCTTTCCCTAGACTTTCTAAGTCTCTTAATCTACAGTAGCCCATTTCTTTCCATACCACTCCCCACCTAGTTTACTCCTTTAGAGAATTTACAATTTTCAGTGATTTGCTTATTGTTTACTCATTGATTATAAGTCCCCAATAAACTGTTATACCTATGAAGATATGGCCGTGTCTGTAAATCTCTTGAATAATCTTGTGCAACTATGATTATTCAACACTCAACAATAATTGTTGTGACTAAATAAATTAATTAACATAGTAAGTCCCATAGGGTGGAACTGTGACCACAAGATGCCTGGAACAGGATAGGTTCTTATGTCCAGTTCTTGATGGGCCCAGACTCCTGCTCCCCTTCTCTCTCTATGTTGGGTTTGGAACCAGTCTACTGTGCAGTTTCTTTCTGCGGGCTTCATTTTCAAAGGGTCTTTGGAATTTCCTTGACTCTGAGTTTAGGTCAGCACTGCCCTGTCCAACCCAATCATTTTTAATAAATTTAAACCCTAAAGACAAAGTTTTGGGTATTGGTCCTTTATCCTTAAAAACTCTCCTAGGATTCTTATATAAAATTCCTATCTCTTTCTCCCACTATCTTCAAATTTTCATGGAAAAAAAGGACTTAATTCTGTCATATTAGACATCCCCTCTCATGAAGAGTGATAGCAGCTACCAACCATAGTGGGCATCCCAGGAACCAGACACATGAAACATGATATCATTAACGTTCACTACAGCCCTACTGGGGAGGAATTCTTGTCCCCATTTTTCAGGTGAGGTAACAGAGACTTACAGAGATACAAGCAACTTCTACAGTGTCACATAGGAGTAAATTGTCCCCAAGTGCAATCTTCCCAAGTCTAAATTTGATCATCTTCCTATACCATGTTGCCATTGTGTTGACACACTCAATGTAGGGGAGGAAAATACAGGTCCATTATGCCTCACTCCATCCCTATAATCCAAAACTACCTGAAAACCAATTTTTTTTTTCTGCCAAAACCTGACCTGATTTGACCAGAACTCACATGTGAGCAAAACTTGACCTGAAATGATGTGAAGCTATTTGTAGTCCTTATTTATTCCACTTACTATGACTATTCATACATTTTGCTGCAAAAATTATAATGTGTTAAATTACAGGGTGCTCCTCCAGGCCCCATTACTTCTTTTTTTTCCCCCATTGCTTCTATAATATCTGAAATGTATTGCTCTTGTATGATCTAGAAAAATCTGAATTCTAAAGCACATGTGGCCCCAGGGGTTTCAGATGAGCAACTGGGAATCTGTAGTAAGTTGTATTTGTGAATAACTTTATACACTTATAAAGTAATTATATTACCAGTTTACAATGATTAGAAGTAATCTAAATGTCTCTCAATTGGAAAATGTCTAAATAAATAATGGCAGTCCATGCAACAGAATACTGCAAAGCCCAAAGAAAACATTCTTTATATACTGATGTGGCCAAATTCCAACACAATAAGTGGAAAGGGAGCCAAAAATGTACATATAGTATAATACTATTTATATTCTTTAAAAAGAGAAAATTTATGCAATTATTTCCACATATCAGCATCAAATGTCTCTAGAAGCTATGAGAAGAATTGATAACTTTGGTTCTCTCTTTGATAGAGAATGAGAAGGGGATTTTTTTTTTACATTGTACTCTTTTATATCTTTGGTTTTAGAACCACTTGAACCCATTACCCCCAAAATGAAAGTTATAAATAAAAATATTCATAAATGATTTTTCACAATTTGGAGAAACTCAAAATGCAAATGCTACCCAAGTTAGCTGAGTCACAAGGACATAGCTTCATGTTAGTCATTAGTGTGGCACATAATTAATGGTCAGTGTTCTTATTTGCACTTTTTTCTCATTTAGGCAAGACATTTTTCCTCACACTTTTGATTGCTGGAGAGCTCACAGTGGCTTCTGTTCTTGGCTCATGCCAACCTGTGCTCTCTCCTATTTCTTAGTTCCCCAGACCTAAACTCTTCCCCGACTTAAATTCTCAGCCTCTGGTCACCTGAACTGAACCTGAGCTCAGTTAATGGCTGGTATTAAATCACAGAATTGGGTAGGAGAAGAGGATCCTGGGCTGGAAGGGGCTGAGCTGGCAGGAAGGGATGGATAGGGCCGGAGCCTGAGTCCTTAGGCAGGTCACAGTCAGTGCCCATGGTGGAACATCAACTCCAAGTCAAAGGAAAGGTCAGAGTTCAGGTGGGAAGACTGGGGGTGAGGTCCAGGGAGCAAAGCAGCTTCAGATGGTGCCACACAGACCCAAAACCAAGCATAAAGGTTTAGGTCTGACTCAAGCTAGGCACCAGAAAGATAGTCCAGCTTCCAGAAAAGATAGGTTCACACACAGCCACTGCAGAATGGAATGATGACATTCCTCCGGGACTGCTTTTAAGCATTTTTCCTGCTGGGGACACATAAGAAAGAGGGGAACAATTCTACAAGTGCTGTTTGGTAACATATACTGGGGCAGAATGTGGTGCTCTCCCTTCCCACATTTAGTGCTGTTTATTCCAATTTTATCCCCAAAGAAACCATAGGTCACTGAGTTCCCAGCAAACTTTTCCCGTCCGTACATGGAGTTGGGATGAATAATTTTGACAGCAGGCCTGAGGTTTAATGAGGCAGGCTGGTGACATCAACAGCAGAGGGTTCATAACTATGAGTTACAAAATAAATTCACAGCTAATTTCAATAACCAGACCTGTGGTGCCTGAGGCAGTGCCTGACGGCCATGGTGCTATTTGTTTTGTTCCTTGTTCACATTATGATCAAGGGATTAGGTTGTGCTCAATTTAGCTTCATCTGGACACTGCAGTTCAAGTCATCAGTCAGAGCTGCATTTCAATCCTTCAGAATTGAACAGCAGTATAAAAATCTCTCAGGTGCATCTATTTATCATCAATCTTTCATTGACACAATAGCAGCCTTACAAGAACCAAGTAATGTATCAGGTCCTCGCCTCTAGGCTCTCTGCAGAGCTAGTGAAAGGACTGGATTTTCAAACTCGTTTTGGAAGAGGCAAATAGGAAGGAGACTGAAAGCAAATCATACATCAGTTGCCTTGGGCAGGACACCTGTCCTGTCAGTCTTTGCTACATCCAAATGGAAAAATGGGGGATCTAGGATTACCTTCACGCAATGCCAGTGGCCAAGGCACTGAAAGGTCACATCTATTATCGTTGGCATTTCCCTCCTCTCTGGGCTGTTTTTTAGTGTATGTCATACTCATCTCATACAGAAGGTATGTTCATCATGCCAGAACATTGCTGCTAATATCTGATCTAATAAAAGATACCCTATTTTTCTTGCCTTCAAACTTCATTATGTCTAGCTGCTGCTAAAAGATGATTCCTTTCTTCTTCACTGCTCCAACTTATGTTTTAAGGACTTAGAACCTCAAGTAAAGTTTTATTTGTCACCTTTTATTTTAAAGTGACAGTGATTCATTTGAAGCCATTGGAGTAATCAAAAAAATGACAGCCCCATGCCCAGAAGTAACTTTATGTTACAGTCAAGGCTCCCTTGGAAGAAGCTACTGGACTGTATTAATAATATCATGTTTATCAGCAAAGAGCTAGGGATTATGCATGTTGTATCAAAAGTTGAAGAAGGACTAGAGACACGATCTTAATCAAAAAGCAAAATTAAGATAAAAAAATGTGTAACCAGCTGATGTCAGCTGCAAGCAGCCACACAGTAGAATCTCGTCCAACTCTGCAGGAGGGCAGGCCATGGGAACTCTTGGAGCCTGGACAGGAGCAATGAAAGACCACAGTGTAGGAATGCTGAATATAAACCTAGCTAGCTAGCGCCCCCCGGAATTACCTGCAGGAGGAATTGATAACACTGCCAGAATTCATCTTCCCCAGATCAAATCACTGCATAAAATCAGCCCTATTTGTTCTAGGAAGTCCAAATTCACAAACTTCTAACTGGAGCTTGGTTCTTAGCCACAATGGCTCTTAAGGAGTCCTTTGGATTCTTTGGGTCTCCACTTTAAAAAGCATTATTGACATGAACCTGGGGAGGTGTTTTTCCTGGAGTTCTTTCTCACCAGACTGGTTCTGGCTGCCTCCTGGGTGATGATGGAAAACTAAAGCACTTGCCAACATGTCATCCTCTCATTTTGTAATCCTTGGGCACTTGCACAAAAGTTATGTGGAACTGTACCAACTAGTGAAAGGCAGAGGCTGGCGTAGTCTTAAAGGATTTGGGACTATTGCTGCAATGTCCAAATATTGCATGTTAAAGAATTCCACCACAGGACCAGAGAAAGTAGGTATAAGGGAATGTGATCAGAAGGCTTTCATTCAATAGCTTTCCCCTCTTAACCCTGCTGTTTTGAGACCTGAGGCCTTTCAAGTCACAGTTTGAGCAACCTATTTACACTTTTCTGATTCCAGAAGCTAAAGGAGCCCTCAGACAGCATAGGAGAAACCCTGTGTCCTCTCTCTATGGAGTCATTGTTGAAGGAAGAGCTGGACTTTGGGAGTCCTTAAAATTCTTCACTTACTTTGAGCCAAACTCATCTTAGATATCACCTTAGTATAAGTTGTATATTTAGGTAGCTCTCACATGCCTGGAGCCACCTGAAAAAAAAAAATCTTAAAAGAAAAACAGAAGAAACTCAGAATAAGACATATGGTCTCTATCAGCTAAATCAATTGCCCAAGTAACCTTTTGTATAAAGGGAGATAGGATCAGGAAGAACTTTCATTAAGATCTTGTTATTTCATCTTTAACTAAAAGGACAGGAATCTTTTCCGAAATCTTGTTGTTGGGAACCCAATATATATTTCACTTTTTTCTTCTTCCAGCTCTAGAAATAGAAGGGAGAAGGAACTGTTATGGTCTGCCCTGTGCTCTGATCCTTCACCCCCAGAACTAGAAGAAGCAAAGTAAATTTTTGTGGAAATGTGGAAATATGCATTCAGCAGTTATATGGAAACCAGGAAATTTAAATCACCTGGTAGCATGGTAAATCACATGATAACATTCCAGAGAAATGTAAAGAAGGTGGGCATTGAAAGAGCCTGAGAAGGGGTATATAGGAGAGCTCTACGGGCCTAACTAGACTGGCTGTAGAGATGCAAAAAAGCACAGCATCCATTTACTCAGGAGAAATGAAGGTCCTGGGGCACCTGGGTGGTTCAGTTGGTTAAGCGACTGCCTTCAGCTCAAGTCATGATCCCAGAGACCCAGGATCGAGTCCCACATCGGGCTCCCTGCTCGGCAGGAAGCCTGCTTCTCCCTCTCTCACTCCCCCTGCCTGTGTTCCCTCTCTGGCTGTGTTTCTCTCTGTCAAATAAATAAAATCTTAAAAAAAAAAAAATGAATGTCCTATCACATCCTGAACCCTCTCAGACAAAATGAAGCCCTACATTATTGGGTTTATTTTAGAAAACTACACTGACTGTTTGGGGTAAGAGCTCAGCGTATCAGTGAACCCTCATTATAATGAAGTAAAAAGTGATAGAAGGAAAGCTACTGTTAATCGGATTTTATAATTTATCATTGTGGAAAGAACACTGACAGAGTTTGAAGACTCAATGTTCCAGTTCTAACACTTACATCAGAGTTGGATACATGGTTTCATTTCTTCATCCATGAAAACCTCTTTCTTCATTTAGAAATGAAGATGTTAAAACGTGTTCTACCCAGCTCACAAACTTCTTAAAAGTTATAAATAAGATCATGCATAAAAGCCTCCATTCTAGGGAGCTATTCTAAAAGAAAGAATTTCTTTTTCGAAAAGCACCTGTAATCATTCCTTTTATTTCTTATTCATTTCTTAGAAAATGCCCTGGGGACATTTATGTCTCATGGTTTCAAGGCTGATGAGCCAATATACTTCATCAATCAAAGTGTTAGATACTCTGACCCAGCAGTGTGTCCTCAATTCACTCCAACATTTAACTCTCCCATACTATTTAACCACAGCCCATGCAGTATTCCATTATTAGTAGTACACTCAGTTAAAAAACAAACAAACAAAAAACCACTCTCTGTTACTTTGTATCTGCTATGTGGCTGTATCTTTAATCCTCATTTAAAAACAAAAAACTTCAGGGTGAGTATTATTATTAACCTAGTTTACAACAAAGAAATAGCATGACTCAAATAAATTAGGGTACCTGAATAAAGGATTTTATAGTTAATGCTAACACCTAAAAATAGCTACAAAGGAAGAGAAAGTCTTTAAAGATTGAGGGAGCAGTGTAGATATTTCACCGCATTAGGTGTCTTTATTCACTCTATTAAGATCAATAAAAAGGTCTCTGTAATGTACTTCTGTGCACTCTGCCCTCGAATGAATCATTCTGCAGACCACTGGTTCAATCAGTGTTCTTGCCACTTTTCTATAACAGAACTACTAGGAGAGGGATGAGTTATTGCTGCCTGCAGCAATGAATATTCCCACAAATCAAAGACACTTTGGCTAATATACCTGTCTCTACTCACCGTGGTCTGATTTGAGCATTAAATTCAAAAAAAGCCCTGTAGAGCAAGTCACCACTCTGTATTTAGCATGCTGACCCAACAAATAAAGGGGCATTGCAAAAATGAATTAACAAAGAAGAATTTCATTTTTCTTTTTTTTTTTTTTTTTTAAGATTTTATATATGTACCAGAGAGAGAGAGAGCAAGAGAGAGGGCACAAGTGCACAAGTGGAGGGAGGGGCAGGCAGAGGAAGAAGAAAACTCCATGCTGAGCAAGGAGCCTGATGTAGGGCTTGATCCTAGGAATATGGGATCATGTCTTGAGCCGAAGGCAGACACTCAACTGACTGAGCCAACACAGACGTCTCTTAAAGAAAAAAGAATTTCTTTCCTGGAGTTAGGTACTAGTAAAAGCATTAAAGGATTGGAGAAATCTTGCAGGGAAATAAGGCTAATTCATAAAATAGTATACTCTGAAGTAGCTGCTAATATTCAGTATTTTTCTAAAGGAGAAGGCATGTCAGGAAAACAACATTCAGGGCCTTTAAAAAGTGTGGGTAAAAGAATCCAAAAGCATTTAAAAATAACACCTAGGAATTTTTGTTAAAAATACAGATTCCGGAGATAGTTCAAGATGGCAGAGGAGTAAAAGACCTTTGGTTCGTCTATTCCCAGGAATTCAGGTAGATAGCTATCAAACCATTCCGAACATCTGCAAACTCAACCAGAGATCTAAGAAAAGAAGAGCTGCAACTCTACAAACAGAAATGCGATCACTTTCTGCGAGGTAGGAAGTGCACAGAAGTGAATTCAAGGCGATGTATGGGAAGATGGTGGGGGAGGGCTGAAGGATCTGTAAGTCAGCTACTGGAAAGGTAAATAGCAGCGAAGCACAAAATCAGAACTTTTAGAAGTCTACTCCTATAAAGGACACCCTTGCCCGAAAGGTGCCCAGCTAGCAAAATGGAGTGGAATGCTAGGTGGGATACTGTGGTCTCAAGATCCCCGGAGTCACAGGCATCAGGCATTGGAGCTCAGAAGTAGGCTGTGATCAGCAAGCCCAGGAATGAGCTCTCTGCTTGGGGTTGCCACATACAACTAACGGCAGCACAATCTGGCAACTGCTCCTCAAACAAGGTAGAACTACAGTGAGACCCTCCCTCCATCCCTCCCCTGGGAGGAACAGCAGGGGTGTGCACCACAGGACTCTGCAGGGTTTGGAGACTCCAAACAGGATCATGTGCCTGAGATAGAAATGCTGGGTCCCAAGTTTTCAGCTCCAGGGCTGGAGAATGGGAGGCCATCATTTTCATTCTTATCCTCTAAAATGGCACAGAAAGGTAACAAAAGCCACATAGAGCAACCCAGAGCCACTTATGGAGCCTGGTACCCTGGGGAGAGAGCAGTGCAGTCCCATGGGGGGGAGGCAGCGGTTGGCAAAGACACTTGAGAATCAAAGCAACAGGCCCCTCCCCTAGAAGATCAGCGAGAACATCCAGCCAAGACCAAGTTTAGCGATCAATGAGAACTGCAAAGCTCCAGCACCAGGAGAAAATAGTATAGAGAATTCATGGGTTATTTTTCCCCATGATTCTTTTGTTTCAGAGACAAAAAACTTTCCTTTTTCAACCAATTTCTTATTTTGTCACCTCTTTTTTAAATCTTGTTTTAATTTTCATTGTTAAACTTACATTCTATCTTTTCATTGCATTTAGTTTTATTTTTGTAGATATACAAGTTTTCCTTTCTTTACAATTTTGGGATGCAGTTTTTCCTAATAAACAGAACAGAATAAACCCAGAATCTAGTGTATGGCTTTATTCTCTTTACCTGTCTGGTCATAATCTCTCTCTCTTTCTTTTTTTTTTCTTTCTTTTTTCTTTTCTTTCTTTTTTTCTTTTTCTTTTTTTTTGTTAAAGTCTTTTTTAATTTTCATCCTTATAGTTACATTCTGTCCTTTCATTGTATTTAATCATATATATGATAATATATAATCATATATTATATATATATAATCAAATATATATATTTCTTTATAATTTTGGTATCTACATTTCTAATAAACACACTAAAATACACACAAGATCATCAGATCACTGGTCTGAGTATATTTTGGATTTGGAGGGTGGTTTATTTTTTTTTTTTCTGGTTTCAGGTCTCTTCTGATTTGTTTAGTGTATATTTCTCTAGGGTCATTGTCATTTTGTAATTTGTTCTTTTGAATGACAAGACAGAAAAACTCATCTCAAAAAAGAACATTAGGGGCACCTGGGTGGCTCATTCAGTCAAATGTCTGCCTTTGGCTCAAATCATGATCTCAGGGTCCTGGGATTGAGTCCTACATTGGACTTCCTGCTTACTGGGGGGCTTGCTTCTCCCTCTCCCTCTGCCTCTGCCTCCTGCTCATGCTCTCTCTCTCAAATAAGTAAATAAAATCTTAAAAAAAGAGAGAGAGCAAGAACAAGAGGCAGCACTGACAGCCAGGACCATATCTAATAAGTATGGATGTAAGTGAGATGCCAGAACAGGAGTTCAGGATAACAATTATAAAGATACTAGCTTGGCTTGAAAAAAGCCTAGAAGACACTAGAGAATCCCTTTCTGGAGATATAAAAGAACTAAAATCTAATCAAGTCAAAATCAAAAAGGCTATTAATGAGGTGTAATCAAAAATGGAAGCTCTACCGGTCATGATCCTGGAGTCCCTGGATCAAGACCCACATTGGGCTCCCTGCTCTGTGGGAAGCCTGCTTCTCCCTCTCTTACTCCCCTTGCTTGTGTTCCCTCTCTCGCTGTGTTTCTCTCTGTCAAATAAATAAAACCTTTAAAAAAAAAAAGGAAGCTCTAACTGCTAGGATAAATGAGGCAGAAGAGAAAATTAGTCATATAAAATACCAAACGATGGAGAATAAAGAAACTGAGAAAAAGAGAGATCAACAGCTACTGGATCATGAGGGGAGAATTTGAGAGATAAGCAATACCATAAGATGAAACAATATTAGAATAATTGGGATCCCAGAAGAAAAAGAAAAAGACAGAGGGGAAGAAGGTATATTGGAACAAATTATAGCACAGAACCTCACTCTTCTGGGGAGGGAGGCAGGCATTCAAGTCCAGGAGGCACAGAGAACCTCCTCCCCCAAAAAATCAATAAGAATGGGAAATACCTCAACATATAATAAGAGAAAATCCTGAAAGCACCTCAGGACAAAAAGTCCATAACCTACAAGAGAAGAAACATTAGATTGGCAGAGACATCCACAGAGACCTGGCAGACCAGAAATGACTGGTATTATATATTCAGGGTACTAAATAAGAAAAATATGCAGCCAAGAATACTTTATCCAGCAAGGATATCAGTCAAAATAGGAGAAATAAAAATCTTCCAGGACAAACAGATACTAAAAGAATTTGGATCCCTAAACCAGCCTTGCAAGAAATACTAAAGGGGATCCTTTAAGTGAAGAGAGAGCTTGAAAGTAACATAGACCAGAAAGAAACAGAGACAATGTACAAAAATAGTGACTTTATAGGTAATACAATGGCACTAAATTCATATCTTTCAATAGTTACTCTGAATATAAATGGGTTAAATGTCTGCAATCAAGAGACACAGAGTATCAGATTTGATAAAAAAGCAAGACCCATCAATGCTGCAAAACACTGATTTTTAGACCCAAAGACACCTTCAGATTTAAAGTGAGGGGGTGGAAAAGCATGCTAACGAACATCAAAAGAAAGCTGGGGTATCAACTTTATCAGATAAATTAGATTTTAAACCAAAGTCTGTAATAAAAGATGGGGGAGGACACTATATCATAATTAAAGTGTCTATCTAACAAGAAGATCTAACAATTATAAACATTTATGCCCCTAACACGGGCACAGCCAATTATATAAACCAAGTAATAATAATATTAAAGAAACATACTGATAATAATACAATTGTTGTAAGGGATTTTTAACACCACACTCACTGCAATGGACAGATCTTCATCTAAGCAGAAGATCAACTAGGAAATAAGGGTTTTGAATGACACACTGGACAAGATGGACTTCATAGATATATTCAGAGCATTCCATCCTAAAGAAACAGAATACACATTCTTCTCAAGTGCACATGAAACATTCTCTGGAATAGATTACATACTGGGTCACAAATCAGGCATTAACTGGTACCAAAATATTGGGATCATTCCCCACATATTTTCAGACCACAATGCTTTAAAACTTGAACTCAATCACAAGAGGAAATTTGGAAAGAACTAAATATATGGAGGCTAAAAAGCATCCTACTAAAGATTTAATGGGTAAACAAGGAAATTAAGGAAGAATTTTCAAAAAAATTCATAGAAACATATGAAAATGAAAGCACAACTGTTCAAAACATTTTGGGATCCAGCAAAGGTGGTCCCAAGAGGGAAGTATATAGTAGTGCAAGCCTTTCTTAAGAAAAAAGAAAGGTCTCAAAAATACAACCTAACCTTACACCTAAAGGACCTGGAGAAAGAACAGGAAATAAAGCCTAAACCCAGCAGAAGAGAATTAATAAAGAAATATTATACTAATAAAGAAAATTAATAACGGCTTAATAAAGCCAAAATCAATGAAATAGAAGCCAAAAGAACAGTAGAACTAATCAATGAAACTAGGAGCTGGTTCTTTGAAATAATTAATAAAATTGATAAACCCCTGGCCAGACTTATCAAAAAGAAAAGATAAAGGACTCAAATAAATAAAATCATGAATGAAAGAAAAGAGATCACAACCAACACCAAAGAAATAGAAACAATTATAAGAACATATTATAAGCAACTATATGCCAACAAATTAGGCAAATCTAGAAGAAAGGGGTGCATTTCTAGAGACATATAAACTACCAAAACTGAAACAGAAAGAAATAGAAAACCTAAGCAGACCCAAAAGCAGCAAGGACATTGAAACAGTAGTCAAAAATCACCCCACAAACAAGAGTCCAGGACAAGGTAGCTTTCTAGGGGAATGCTATCAAACATTTAAAGAAAACTTAATACCTATTCTTCTGAAGCTGTTTCAAAAAAGAGAAATGGAGGGAGCATCATCTTGACCCCAAAACCAGACAAAGACCCCACCAAAAAGGAGAATTACAGACCAATATCCCTGATGAACATGGATGCAAAAATTCTCACCAAGATACTAGCCAACTGGATCCAACAGTACATTAAAATTATTATTCACCACACCCAAGTGGGATTTATTCCTGGATTACAAGAGTGGTTAGACATCCACAAATCAATCAACATAATACATGACATTAATAAAATAAAGGACAAGAATCATGTGATCCTCTTAATAGACTCAGAAAAAGCACTTGACAAAGTACAGCATTCTTTCTTGAACATACCTCAATATCATAAAAGCCATATACAAAATGCCCACAACAAATAACATTGTCAATGGGAAAAAACTGAAAGCTTTTCCCCTAAGTTCAGGAACATGGCAGGGATGTCTACTATCACCACTGATGTTCATCGTAGTACTAGAAATGCTAATCTCAACAATCAGACAACAAAAAGAAATAAAATGCATCTGAATTGACAAAGAAGAAGTCAAACTTCACAGATGACATGATACTTTATATAGAAAACCCAAAAGACTCCACCCCAAAATTGCTAGAACTCCTAAAGGAATCCAGCAAAATGTTAGAAATAATTTTGTACCCGTGAAATTAGTGGTACCAGATTTGTAACTGACTAGGGAGATTTTGCTAGGCCTATAGCTCTTGCACAAACAAGATACATGAGTGGACAAGTCCAGTACTTGAAAACCATGGATGTACTTTGTAAGTCAAGGCCCCACTTGGCCCCAGTGGACCCAGAAACTTGACCCAGCAATAAAGTATACCAGTTTTGATGTCACTCATGTATGTTTGGAATGAGTCCTTCATACAAGATACTGATGGGTGAGCCTCATTTGTATTTGGGCCTTCTTGAAACTACAGACAGGTCATATGACTATTTTGTGCCTATTTGCTAATGATGAATGTACAATTGGGGCGATTGATCAGAGACTTGCTCTCATTGAAACATATCTTTTGGTAATGAGATTCACATAACCCCAGATACATCTAAAAAGCCTGTCAATACTGGAACACCTGGATGGCTCAGTAGGTTACACCTCTGACTCTTGATTTAGGCTCAGGTCATGATCTCAGGGTCATGAGATCCAGTCCCTTATGGTTCTCTACACTTGAGATTCTACTTGAGATTCTACTCTCTACACTTGAGAGTCTACTTGAGATTCTCTCTCTCTCTGTACCCCTCCCTCCCATGTTCATTTTCTCGCTCACTCTCTCTCACACAAACAAATAAATCTTGAAAAAGAAAAAAGCCTACCAATACTTCCCAAGAGGATGTGATACTGGTTAGTAACCCAAATCAGCTTAAGTCTTTAAGTCTTTGATTGAAATACATACACACAAACACACACACACGCACACACGTGCATGCATGCAATCATATAATTTAATTCACACACATGAATTTGAAAAAGGTGATCTACAGACTATGCATTAAGAAACACTATTTAGGGGTGCCTGGGTGGCTCAGTTGGTTAAGCGACTGCCTTCGGCTCAGGTCGTGATCCGGGCTCCCTGCTCGGCGGGAAGCCTGCTTCTCCCTCTCTCACTCCCCCTGCTTGTGTTCCCTCTCTGGCTGTGTTTCTCTCTGTCAAATAAATAAAATCTTAAAAAAAAGAAAAAAAAAGAAAAAGAAACACTATTTAAAAAGGATATATTCAACTACAAATGCATTTTTAAAATCTAGTCTTTGATAAAAGACCTTAAGAGCTAACAAAATTATTAAGGACTTTGGCAGAAACTTTTTTTAAAACCTTAAGGTAAATTTTAGGTAATGAGCCCAAAAAAGTTTGCATGAAAGATATTTTGACAAGATGACTGATATGACTGACCTTCACCTCCCTTAATATTTACCTCTGAGAACTTAGCTTCTTTCATATTTACCGATAGGATTTAGTTTAATCTGTACCAAGCAGATTTCTGTTATGCAATTATTTGAATTTCAGGCCACATGAAATCACTTGAGCTACTTTTTTTTTACTTAATCGTGTATTGACCTGAGAGCTAAAATCAAACATTTTTAGATTTATTTATTTATTTATTTATTTATTTACTTGTCAGAGAGAGAGAGAGAGCACGTGCACACAAGTGGGGGTGAGGGGGGATGGGGGGGCGGTAGCAGGCTGAGAGAGAAACGGGCTTCCCATTGAGCAGGAAGCCTGATGTGGGACTCAGTCCCAGGACTCTGGGATCATGACCTGAGCTGAAGGCAGATGCTTAGTGGACTGAACCACCCAGGTATCCCTAAAATCAAACTTCTTTTTTTTTCTTTGAGGCTGAAATTCATCATTTATATTTGCATTATATTTCAAGGTTTACAAAGCATTATTCATGTTATTTTATTTTTAAATTAAAAAATATTATTTAAAATGTTATCTGTTGTAGAAGGGCTCAATAATTCCCCCAAACAATAATTAAGCAAACTGCCTTCAGGTCAGATCATAATCCCAGGGACCTGGCATCAAGCCCCACATCGGGCTCCCTGCTCAGCAGAGAACCTGCTTCTCCCTCTCCCTCTGCCTGCCACTCTGCCTACTTGTGCTCTCTCTCTGTCAAATAAATAAATAAAATCTTTTAAAAATATATTTTCCAATATAGGAAATATAAGGTTGAAAGTGTTTTCTTTAATTACAGTAATAAAAGCCAAGAGAATATGGGTCTTTGAAATGTTTACATCAAAATTCAAACCACATTTGAAGAGTTAAGTTTTGACACTTACGAAGACCAACATTCTCACTCTTCTGGTAATGACTAAGAGACACAGGTCACTTAGTTCCTCCCATTAACAAAACTGAGAGGGGAAAGGCCCTTTTTCCTTAGCTCCAAATAAGAACATAACTTGGGTGGCACACAACCCTGAGTTCAGATCGTGCATTCGGGAGTGCATGGTCCCTTAAGTGTTCTGCCCTTCTAAGTCTTTATAAAAACACAATAACTGAGGCTAATCATTCTCTTTTCACTTTAGTGAAATATTATTGACCACTGTTTTCTAAACATGTTGTGAGTGAATTCAGTGGGTTTTAAAAAATAAAGCAGAACTATCATTATGTACGTGTCATTACAGAGATGGTTACAGACATTAAGGACATAAATTAATTTCAGAATGCAAAGAACTCAGGCTGAAAATAATTGCTATGAAAGAAAGAAGACAGAATGATATAACAGAGTGACAGGGAAGAGAGGAGATATGTTGGATTTGGAGGTCAGGAAAAATGGTCTCTGAGGAGGTGATCTGATGCAGAAGTCTAAATACAGACCCAATCAGACGGAGGGGACAGCAGGTGCAAAGGTTTTTAAACAGGCAAACAAGCTTAATATGCATGAAAATAAAGACATCCACTGGAAAGAAAAACATTGGTAAGACATTTTGATACAAGAGGAGAGAAAGACCGTTTGGGGGAAATGACAGCTGTGAGATTCAGATAAACCACTTAAATTGATACATCAAAATTGCCAGTTGTCTTACTGCAGAAACATCTGAACGAATATCACCATTCTGCTTGATCCTCTTCTCCACTAGATATAAGGTTTATCTTGCCACCCTGAACAGTGCCTCTTCTGGAGCAGCAGGGAAGTTAGAGACCAATGTGAGAGTCAGGCCAAATTTGAGGGGCACCTGGGTGGTTCAGTCAATTAAGCAACTGCCTTCAGCTCAGGTCATGATTCCAGGGCCCTGGGATCAAGCTCACCACTCAGCAGGGAGTCTGCTTCTCCCTCTCCATCTGCCCCTCCCCTGCCCACGCTCTCTCTCTTTCTTTCTCTCTCAAATAAAATTAATAAATAAATAAAATCATTAAAATAAAAAATAAAAATGATACTTGATTCCCTTATTTGGGGGAAAATAAGGATCCCAGGGAAGCCACTTGCCCTTGTGGAACTCCAAGCTTTAGAGAACAGTTATTTTCTTTTGGAATTTCTTTCCAGTGACATTTAGCAGATCTCCACCACAATGAGGAATAGTCTTTCCATGTTTACATCCTTCTACATCAGAAAATTCTTTTTAATCACACACTTAAGTTCAAGACTCCCTGCAATTTCTTCACCTACATTTTTTTAAGGTTATTTATTTATTTATTTGACAGAGAGAAACACAGCTAGAGAGAGAACACAAGCAGGAGGAGTGACAGAGGGAGAAGCAGGTTCCCTGCAAAGCAGGGATCTCGATGAGGGACTTGATCCCGGGATTCTGGAATGCAGACACCGAACCACCCAAGTACTCCTTTTCACCAAAATTTAGGTTTAAAATGTTAAAGGAGCAATCAGAGGAAAATGTTCATTTAGGAAAAAAGAAGGGAAAATCTCAAATAAGAAATGTTAAGACTGGGGGTGCCTGTGTGGCTCAGTCCTTAAGCGTCTGCCTTTGGCTCAGGTCACAGTACCAGAGTCCTGGGATAAGGCCCCACATTGGGCTCCTTGCTCGGTGGGAAGCCTGCTTCTCCCTCTGCCTGCTTCACCCTCTGCCTGCTTCTCCCTCTGCTTGTATTCTCTTTCTCTGTCAAATATATAAATAAAATATTTTAAATTAAAAAAAGAAATTCTGGGGCGCCTGGGGCTCAGTTGTTTGGGCGACTGCCTTCGGCTCAGGTCATGAACCCGGAGACCTGGGATGAAGTCCTACATCGGGCTCGCTGCTCGGCGGGAAGCCTGCTTCTCCCTCTCTCACTCCCTCTGCTTGTGTTCCCTCTCTGGCTGTGTTTCTCTCTGTCATTAAATAAAGTCTTTAAAAAAAAAACAAATAAAGAAATTCTAAAACTTTTAAATATAATGTAAAATCAGACTAATTATGGTTTCTAAATTTTGTAAAACACTGAGGAAATACTGCTTTTTTGAAAAACATTTCAGGGCACTGAAAAATATTCAGAAGAGTTCATTAATGTTACTCAGTAAATAAGTGTATTAATTAGCTGACTTTAAAGCAAATGTTTTATAGATAGACTATTAAAGGCATGCTGGCATAGTGAAAGGGAAGCACACAACGGGCTTTCAAAGTAACCAGAAAAGGGGTAAAATCCTGGTTCTTCTTGAGTTTTGTGATGCTCAGTTATTTCTCTTCAAGAGGGAGGTAGGTGAGGGGTGCCTCAGTGGCTCAGAGTGTTAAGCATCTGCATTCAGCTCAGGTCGTGATCTCAGGGTCCTGGGATAGAGCTCTCCATGGCATCAAGCCCCATGTAGGGCTTCCTGCTAAGCAGGAAGTCTGCTTGTCTCTCCCTCTGCCCCTTCTCCTATTCATGCTCTTTCTCTCTCTCTCATAAGTAAATAAAATCTTAAAAAAAAGAAGAGTGACATGAGACTCACTTAACTCCTGGGTCTACTATGAGGATTGATGGAGGTCATTATTTTAAAGACTTAGCAGACAAAATTTGCTCTATAAACAAAGTCTTCTCCAGCCAGCCTACCACCTCCTAGCACGAGTGCACAGGGAAACACCTCTTCCAATAACAGTCTTCCAGCACTCTTGATATTTCTGTTTGTTTATTGCATGAATTTATAATTCATTTTAAATAAATTTTAAATAAAATTTACATAAAATTTATTATGAAGGTCATGAGATAAAACTGTGGGCCAGAGAGTTTAAGGGTAGAACACCTTAGGCTAATGGATATCCTCCTAGAATAATTAACATTTCACCTTTACATTTTTTTTCTGTAATATTTGGCCTCTGAAATTCCATTTCATAAAGTAACAAAAGAAACCTTTCTTTTCTCCCCCTCGGCCCATTAGTACATTTTCATCAAATTTTCATACTGAACCAACATAATTATTAAAGTTAAACCTGTGCATCATACTTCCAACATTTAAAAATCTCTAAAGTGCTAAAATCTTTTTTATTCTTATTATTTCTCAGCTTTATTGAGATATAATTGACATATAACCATACTTCATAATGTTATTCATTAGGCAATTCTCTACCAAAATTATTTATGTACTTTTGCATTAGTTTTTTTTTTTAATGGATTTTCCATCAACCTAGTTGCTCCTGATTCATTTTTAAGTATGTTCAGACTTATCTGGAGTATTTTATCAGGAAAAACAAATAGTGTTCTTCGATATTTGATGGACTTGGGAAATAAAGTGTTAGCTTAGAAGAGCAGAAGCTGTGTAGATTGAACTCCTTGGTGTGCAAAAGCAAAAGCGGTCCAAAGATCACAACAGACCTAGAACAGGAAGTGGGGGGAG
>PITA01000352.1:0-249608 GCA_004023965.1 Spilogale gracilis | reverse complement strand
TGGGACGGGTGGGGTGTTAGGGCTCAAACCATAGCTATTCATTAAATTTTACATCCTTTCTCATATAGTTTTCTGCTTGTACAAAACACACCCAGGTATATATTGGAACAAAAGGTCATAATAGTTAGGGCTTAACATAATTTTGTGCCAAAAACTTTAAATGAATTACCATCCCTTATGAATGTTAAAATATTCATATGATGAATCATCACATAATCATATAATGAAAAGAGGTTGCCTTTTTCAAATGTTTTTCAAATATGTTCATCAATATAGTAGTTCTGCTTTTAGTTATCTTTAGCAATACAGCAAATATTAGGAAGCAAGTAAAGCAAATTGTACCTTCTACTCCATGAGATTTTGGCTAAACTGAGACTCTAAGTCTGGAATGAAGTAAGCCCAACAATCAAGCCTGGTTAATGGTCATCTTGAGCCAGACCAGAGCAGATCAACTAATCCAATCCTCCAGAAAACAGAATCAAGTGGAGGTCATTGGGCATTTACTGGCAGTGGATGGTAAAGAAAGAGTATAAGCTCTGGAGTTAGACAGGTCTAGATTTAAACTCTAGGTTTATGGAATGTAAGCAGCCATTTACAAACTTTGTATCCTTAGGAGGTGTCTTCACCTCTATAAAGCCTTCTTCTTATGCAGAAGACAAATTTTAATGCCTAATTTGGTTATTGTGAGAATTAAAGTAATTAAAGTTTTTCATTAAATTCAACTTAAATGAATGTCATTAAATTTAAATTTAAAGTTTTCAGCACAGCATTTGAGATATACTGGGCCCTCAATAAACAGTATCTTAAAATAAAAAAGTTCCCTTTAAGTAATAGTTCCTTCTACCTACTAGGATGGAAGCTTAGACCTCCCCTACAATGTTCATGAGCCATAGTCCACTCTGTATCTTAGCGCGGTTGGCCATTATTAGCCAAAAAGGGACAAACACTGTGTCTTTAGTCAGCCTTGCTAAAAATTGCACCTTACGTTCCTCTTCCTTCAGGGAACCCAGGCCCCTCAGACAACTGTCAAACATGAAAGAAGTTCATGGTTACCATGGTATGAAAAAGCGTTACCATAGAAGCTCATTTTTCTGCTTATATTTTCTTTGAACATGTTTAGAGCCTTGGGTGTGTGGACCTAGCCAGAGTCTGACACATCCTAGTAGGTTTTCTTTGCCTACTTGGAAAGCCGGAAAGATCTTCTTATCACTTACCAGGTGGTAATTCTCACCTTGGTTCAGGCTTAAACTGGGCTTAAGAGAACTGGTAGGTGTAAGAGGAGAATTAGGGGATGACCCATCTCATAGCTCACACAGTGAGTATAGTGAAGAAAGTAACTAGACACGAGGCTGATGAAGTCTTGGCTTCTTGGCTTATTGCTGGTTGTGGAGAAGTCCCTCAATATCTCTCAACTACAAAATGGTAATTCTTACTCGATAGGATTTGTGTAATGTGTGTGGTGGTAGTGAAATTGCTTTAAAAATTTTAAAGAAGTATACAAAAAAAAAGTTTCTATTCCAGTAGAGCTGAATTTGATGTGTAAATAAATATTAGGCTATTTTCAATTTCAATATTAATAAAACTGTCTCCACTTACGAATTCCATATTGTTCTAAAATGAAGGACTTTATTAGTAATTTTTTATCTCATTTAAAATTAACATCATGATACTAGTTACAATCACCCTGTAAAGGTATGAATTATTCTCCTTACTAAAATACTGTTGGTAGTATTGCTTAAGTTCCAGTGAGGGTAATCTTGGAAATATCAATCAAGCGCACAAAGCCAGTTTTAATTTAGGAAACTCAAAGACTCATATATGATAGTATTCAGCCATATCATCTACTAATATGAGGGAAACGGGACTTGGTTTTCTAAAACCTACAATTTTGATATTTCTCCTTTACAAAATAAAATAATTGGGACTGATCTGACTTTTGTGGACTTTTTTACAACATCTTTTTTTTTTTAATTTTACTTATCTATACTTCCTGATATGCAGAGATGATGAAATAGGTGGCCTATTAAAAGGCAGAGAACTTCCTATAAAAACCCGCAAGTGGCAGTTTCACTTGTTTACTGCATGCTGGTTGCAGTCAGTTATTCCAGGCATTATCTTTGTTTGCAGGAAAGAAAACTAAGTAGAAGATCATGGAGAGTTTCAACTGGGGATATGACGATAAAAACGGTAAGAGTTCCCCTGCTTCATGTAGATCAAAATAATAGTTCATTGCCTTTTCCAATAAAAGGAGTATTGAGCATTTAAAAAAATAATAAAATAAGTAAAATAAAATAACTGTGCAGTCACAGGTTAATGGTTTGAATTGCCTGAATTTCTAATTATAATAACTCTACATGAACTCTTAGCATTTGTCCTTAGGATAAGGCTGTCTGCAAAATGTGTTCTCTGTCTCTTCATCTCTCTCAATCTCTCTTTCTCTCTCTAATAGATATGTATTTATATATATATTATATGCTTTATTATATTATATACTATATATTATTATATTTATATAGTATTATTTATAATATATATTATATATAATTATATATAGAGTACTAATATTTATAGATATTATATATAGTATATATTATATAGAGTAGTAATATAGATCTATAGTATATATAACATATATATTAATATATAACATATTTGTGTTATAGATGTTAGAAATCTAGTACTAATAGTAAAATATTTATAGTTGTGTTGACAAATATTTTATAGGATAGTATGGAAAAGATGCATTCTCAAATGTTGAATTTTCATTATGTTAAACAGAATACCATTTAAAATACTTGAATAAATCATAATCTAATAAGCAAATGCTGGTTATACTCATAAAACCGGGAGTCAAATATTTGATGAAGTTTTGATTGTATGCACGTGTTTGCCTTGGTAGGTCCTGAACAATGGAGCAAGTTTTACCCCATTGCAAATGGAAATAACCAATCTCCTATTGATATTAAAACAAGTGAAACGAAACATGACACCTCTCTTAAACCTATCAGTATCTCCTATGATCCAGCCACAGCTAAAGAAATTATCAACTTGGGGCATTCTTTCCATGTAAACTATGAGGACAAGGATAACCGATCAGGTGAGC
The DNA here is from genome assembly GCA_004023965.1 of Spilogale gracilis. Taxonomy (NCBI): domain Eukaryota; kingdom Metazoa; phylum Chordata; class Mammalia; order Carnivora; family Mephitidae; genus Spilogale; species Spilogale gracilis. The sequence continues at coordinate 246,505 of PITA01000352.1, read as the reverse complement.
AAAAAGACCCTTCTGATTATATTTTCCTTGACTTTGCTAGGAAAATTTAAACAATAAGACTTTAAGAAACACAAATGCTATCCTTCATCTTTCGTCCCATGTGTAGTGCACATCGTAAATTTGCCGCAATCTGGCGAAGTATTTTGGATTTCTGGAAAACTCCCAAGTGGAAAAGATGATTTTTGGAACCCCCAACTCTGTCTTTTTTTCAGCCCTTCTCATCCATGACACCATCCTATCTCTTCTGGTCTCTAATATCTTTACACTCACTCTTCACTTTCTGAATAAACAGTATCTTTTCCAAGAAGGTCTAATGAGCCATTATAGTGACTATGGAAACTGAAAAGACAAATATTTTCTATTGGAATGAGGATGGAAAAACACAGTAGGATAGAGAAATGGAGTGAAGAATATATTTTTGTGTCCAGAAAAGTGACTCTATCACTGTAAAGTGCTTGGGTACCAGTAAGAAAATGAGTCTCACATAAATCTTGCAAGATTTATTCTGTACATAAATATAATTATCTATCCCCCGCTCCCCTACTAGACTACAGTGACTGAATTCTTCATACCCCAGAACTTAGCACATTTCCTGCTACATGGTAAGGGTTTCATAAATGCTCCTTGAATAATTTGTTAAATGGCAATCATAAGACAACTCTACTGACAAAAGGCAAAACTTGTTTCAGCTCTTTCCTACAAGGTACTGAGCCTAAATTTTAGGCACCTTGAGTGTGTGTCCATTGTTAATATTAGATTAGATCTGGTATTATATGTGTTTAATTAATCATATGATTACATAGACTCTGAAAATGACATACTCATTCAGTGTTATAATTTTTAAAGTGACCCCATTGCCCCCTGGCACTTTCTCTTGGTCCCTGGATAGGCATTCTCAACAAAGTTGTCAATATACTCATTGTGTCTTGACGTCGTGTGTAATTTGTTATTCAAAATAAATTATTAAAGATCTTCACGCACGCTGTCTATATAGCCTTTTTTGAAAGAATGAATGAATAAACATGCACATTAAAGCAGATTCAAGGAAAGCCCTGTAAAACTATAATTCACTCACATTCCGATATACTTTGTTGGCAGCAGAAACAAGTAAAATTAGGGCCACCAGGGTAGCACAGTCAGTTAGACATTCAACTCTTGATTTTGACTCAAGTCTTGATCTCAGGTTGTGAGTTCAAGCCCCACATTGGGTGCCACACTGGACATGGAGTCTACTTTAAAAAAAAAAAAAGGAATAAAAGAAAAAGATAAAATTACAGCTCATGTGCCAAGATGTATATAACTCAATGCAATGATCAGAGACACACCATACATATGAATACCATCACCATGAATGTGGGGGGAAAATCCAACAAGAAAAAAAAGGTTGGCACTACTATTTGTTTTCAGTTCTGCTTAATCTAATTTAGTGTTGCCTTAAGTTAGATACAAAGACAAGTAGGAACTTATGATCATAAAACTAACAGTAGTTCTTTTTTTTCTCCTAGTGCTGAGTGGCGGTCCTCTTTCTGAAAGCTATAGGCTCTGCCAGTTCCACTTTCACTGGGGCAGCACAAATGACTGTGGTTCTGAACACACAGTGGATGGAGTCAAATATTCCGGAGAGGTAACGTAATTTAGTAAGTGAGAAGAGATAACTGCACTGAGAGTTACTTTCAGAAGCAGCTGCTTTATTACAATAATGTAATGGCTCCAAAGGAATGAGCATTCTGTCCCTATAAGAATTCCCAGGCCCCATTAAAATCAAGCACACACATACCAAGTTCGGTAATAGAAGGAAATTTTTCATGTGAAAAAAGAGCAACCTGGGGGAAAAAAAAAAAGCTCCTGAGTCCAAGAATCATCTATGTCTTCAAAATGACTCAAGGAACTGTTATATTAACATCAGGCTAGCCTCAAGAGAAAATGCTGCTCTCCTTTAAAGCTCTAACTCTAAGCTAACCATACCATTTGCTTCTCATTCAAAAGTTCAAGTTAGGATACACTGGTGGCATGGGGGTGGCCAGGCTGGAACACTTCAATAAGACTCTACCAAGAGTGCAAGTTTAATCATAGGAATGGACACAGAGAGTAGCGTACACCTAAATGAGGGTCTGGGGGTTCTTGCTGCAGGCCACCAACCTCCAACCTCTTGAATTGCCCTCATGTGGAAGTCAGTGATCCCTCTCAAACCCTTTGTCCATATATACGTAGAAAAATATTTAAATCAAACTGTCAACAAAGCATCCATTGAAAGACAACTTTTGCTCTTTCTATGTATGAATATTAAATATATATATGTATCCATATATACAGGTTGACTTTTTATTTTACTTTTACAAAAATGAATTTGTAATGCATGTAGCTTTGTGCCTTTTATTCCTACTTACCAATTTATCATAATCATTTTCTAAGCCAATAGAATTAATTCTACCTCATTATTTTAATTCTCATTCTTTTAATTTTATTTCAATGCATGAATATGTTGGAATTTATTGAACTGGCCCCAGTAATGGACACTTACAATGCCCTTTGCTTTTTGTTCCATTGGTTTTTTTACCTTTACCAAAGTGTGCTTCAACAAATACATCTGTACATACAACTTATGCACTAGTGAAAGTACGTAAGTGGAGCAGATGTTTTTATAAGAGAGATTGCTAGGTTACAGAGTATGTACATTTTTTATTTTAATAGAAGATCTGGAATTTTACACAAATATGATTGGCTTTATATTACATTGTAAAGATTGGCTAATAACTTTTAGTACTACAGAAATTCACTGAATGTTTCTTCCCATTTCTCCCTCAAGAAATGGAAAGTAGACTAAAGCCAAATGGGCTGGAATCCCAAATTTTTTGCTATCTTTTTAGAGGCATGTCTGGTTGCATCTAAGAAGTCTAAGTCAGTGATCTCCTCATCTAATTTAAGAAAAATAAAAAATAGAGATGAGAGGCACTTAGCCACAAAATTCAATATTCAACTGCAAACAGGAGAGACGATGGGAGGGGAGCAGGAGTTGGGGCGAAGGGAGGAGGAGGAAAGAGCAGGAAAGGCAAGAGAGAGAGTGCAAGCGAGAGAGTAAGTAAGTGGTATGTAGAGAATTAATTAATTTAAAGTGATATAATTGAACAGATGAACACTTTACATTGGGAGGTCAGAAAAGGATTCTTTCAGAAGGGGCATTTGTCTTGGGACACTGAAAAAATAAAATAAATTATTTTTAAAAAAAGTAAAGATTCCCCCCGGTGAAAAAATAAATAAATAAAACACTGTAAGATAGAACAAAGTAAAAAAAAGAAGAAGAAGAAGTGGCATTTGTGTTCAGTCCTACTTCAAGACAAAACGCTGCCATAGACAGATACGGGGAATGATATTCCAAAGAAAATCAGCAACTAATACAAAGACTTGAACTTGTGAACCAAGTAAGGAAGTATCATCTATAAGATGTGTTGAGGGATGGCTGTCGATAAGTGGGGAAAGTAAGAAATTAATGATAACTGTTGTACTTTCTGATGGACCCGATCTAATTGGGTAGATGGTGGTACCTTTTCCAAAGATGGGAAAATGAAACAAGTTTGGCAAGGAGGAAATCAAGTGTGTACTTTGGTCACAGTAAGTTTGAGAAGCCTGTTAGACATCCATGTGGGGATATCAAAAAGGTATCAAGAGGATATGCATATATATTGGATATCCAGATCTAGAATCCCATAGAGAGGTTAGACTGAACATAATGATTTGACAGGTGCCTAGATGTGCTTAAGAAAATGTGTGCTTGGCCAAGAGTCCCAGACGGTCCAGGAACCCCTTCCTATAAAGTTACTAAAAAGGACCTCACCTGACAGAAGTATTTCAGCTGTACTGAAAGTTAGTTAGTTGGAATTCCTTATCTTTCCATACAAAAGCAATTTTTAAAAAGGAGTGATATTAAATAGTTAGGATACTTTGGGAAAAGAAATTTTATTCACTGGTTCCATGGAAATTGCAAATTGCCTGCTCTACTCAAGGTACACAATCCTTCTAAAGAGTGAGAACACAGCCCTTCCTATCCACTGGATAAAGGTTCACATAAATGTTATCTAAGCCAAGATGCATCTTCATATATTAACAAGTTAATTTGTAATTTTTCTCTTCACAAAGGTATAAATAACTAATTGACCACATTATCATTTTTAGCTTCACGTAGTTCACTGGAATTCTGCAAAGTACTCAAGCTTTGCTGAAGCTATCTCACAGGCTGATGGTTTGGCAATTATCGGTGTTCTGATGAAGGTGAGTTACAGATTTCGGCTAACACTGGTTCTTACCAATTAAATATCAAAATAGCATAAAATAAGGCAGAAAGGTATTTGAGTCTTTCTCTTTGAAAATTTTCCATTTTACTAATGGCTATAGTTTTCTGCTGCTGTTTTCTCTTGTTTTTTCCCTTTTTAAGAGAAAATTAAGTTTCAGGTGGGGGTAGAAAGGGAAGGTGTTGGAGTAGGAGGAAATTTCTATTTTCCAGATTTTCTAAATTCCCTTTCCTCTAAATTTACTATTTCATAGGTTCAGAAATTTATCAAATTAATGTATCATCAGGGAAAAATATTAAGAGGATTGTTGTTCCATAAAGAAAGTTCAGTTAATGTTTAAAATGGCAGATGTTGCTTAAATTCTCTATAGAAGTGTCCCTGACAAGTTTTGTAGGGAAGTTATTATTAAGTCGGGTATACTTGGGTCTTTTGTGTTCTACCCACGAAATCCCAATGTGCAATTTCCCCCCTCCCTTCACCACTTCTAACAAGCAACTCTTGGATACCAGTAGGGTGTCCAGGAAAACAATTCAATTCTGACACTGTCTACTCAGAGAGAGCATTAGGTTCCACAGGCTATGGGTTCAGACTTGCAAGGTTACAATTTTCCCCACCTACTTCAGACGTCTTTCCCAAGCCTTGTTTGTTAGTTGTTGAGCTTCTGCCTGACTGTCTATAAATCATAGGTTTCTGAGACTTCTTCCTTGGGTTTAAAGAGGTTGATGAATTTGCTGGTACAGGTCAAAGAACTCAGAGAAACATTTTACTTACTAGATTGCTAGTTAATTATACAAGGATATAACTTTGGAGCGTCCAAATGGAAAAGATGCATAGGGCAAGGTATGGGGAAAGGCAAAGAGCTCCCTGGCCCTGTCCAGGCACACCGTTTTCCCTACATCTCCCCAAATTTACCAATCTGAAAACTCTCTATATCCAGTCCTTTCAGGCTTTTATGGAGACTTCATTATTTACTCATGATTGATTAAATCATTGTCCATTGACCATTGATTCAAGTTCTAGCCCCTGTCCCTTCTCCCATCCCCAGGGGTCTGAGGGTAGAACTGAAAGTTCCAACCCTCTAATCACATGGTTGGTTCTGCTGGCAACCAGCCCTCATCCTTAGATTCAGTACCAAAGTCCCCTAATTAACATAACAGAAGACACCTTTATGGTTGTCATCACTTAGGAAATTTTGAGGGTTCTGGGAACTCTGTGTCATAAACACGTTTCTTATTATAAATATCACACTTAGGTGGCTAACTTTTGGAATTAGAGTAATTCTACTTAACGTTTATTGAATACTTACAACACACCATACATTGTGGCCAATTCCTGACCTAGTAAAACAGGCCAAAAGTAAGAGGTTGTATTTTGTGCAGTTCTGCTAAGTTCCTGGATTTTTACCTGTATACCCTTAAACATCTTGTCCATATTAAATTAAAACTGAGCTTCTTGTTTGTCACTTTCTCTGTGCTGTGAAAAATGACACACACAGAGCCATTTTAAAATGGAGCCATAGTAGCATTTCAGGAGAACTGCCTTGCACACCCTGATTTCTGAACTTTTGAACTGGGCCAAACCACCAACATTCCAAGAAGTCAGCAAGAACAAGAATATCCTATTTGAGAGAGCTGACAAAATTGAACTTTTGCATCACATCACGTGAACCATCAGTGAAGTAGGAACCCCATCTTGCTTGTCAACACCAATGAACTCTTCTCAAAAATGACTCACATGATCTTTATTTTCTTCTATAAAAACCCTGAATCGATGTCCTATAACTGGAATGTTGTTTGGATTTCTACCTCAATCTGTGTACCCCAAATCTCAAATAAATGCTTTGCCTCTTGAGTTGCTTTCTTGTTTTTAGGTTGACAGTAGTTACACATGATGAGCAATTTATAGAGAACAAAGGCCAGCAAGGACATATGCTCAGCAAAATTCCCTCTCCTAAAGCAGAGAGAAAATACCTTCCCTTTCTTGTTACTGTTTCTAAATGGAAAAAAAAATAGCTAAACATAGTTTGACTTTATAACAATTTCTAACTCACAACTTATTTTTTTTTTAATCTCCAGGTTGACCAGGCCAACCCAAGACTGAAGAAAGTACTTGATGCCCTAAACGCAGTTAAAACCAAGGTCAATAGACTAGATACGTTGGTTTAAATTAGAGAACAGGAGTCCATAGAACTACAGAAATCATTTAATTATGTATTTGAAGTAAAAAGTAGGAAGTCTAGAGCAAAAGCTACTAATTTGAAAAGCAAGGTACTACTAGATATTGCTTGCTTCTGAGAAGGTCTCTGACTCGGATATTTGTTTTGTTTTGTTCCTTTCTTTCTCTCAGTTCCTTTTTTTAAAATCTATTTCAGCAGAATAAAGCCTAGAGAAGAACAGGTTCCATAGCCATTCAAAGTTTATTTAAAAAATACACCCAACTAAAATGTGATTTTTTTCCCCACTTCACAAAGAAAATTATTTGTTTCTTTAGCAATACAAAAACACAGGAGTTAAAGGTATTATTTTGAGATGCCATTAATATACCACTCGTGAACAATCAGAAAAGAAAATAAGAATAAATAGAAGAAGGCTGAAACCAATAAGCATGTCAGTAATAGATTTGCCACTGAAGCAGTATTTGGCCTCATTCCTAAGAAAAAAAATAAAGGTTTTATTTTGAAGCAAAATATCTTTTAGAGAGGATAGATTATTTAAAAACTTTTTAACCTTTGTTTATGTTCCACCAAATGAGGAAGGAAGAAGATTATTTGGCCAAAATAACAGTGTTGCAAATTTTCCATCTTCTATTACTTTTATTGTTTATATCTTCAAATACACCAGTGTATACTATATAGTAGAAAAATTAAATTCTCAGTTAAATTTTCAAGACGATATATATGTCAAGATAATACAATATAAATATCATATAGGTATATGATGTAAATATTTTAAGTCATGGTATAATGATATATTACTTTTCTTTTTTCTTCCAGAACAAACGAGCCCCATTCACAGATTTTGACCCATCTACTCTCCTTCCTTTATCACTGGATTACTGGACCTACCCTGGCTCTCTGACTCATCCTCCCCTTTATGAGAGTGTAACCTGGATCATCTGTAAGGACAGCATCAGTATCAGCCCAGAACAGGTAGAGTATCAAAGGTGACAGAGTGGGAATTGGGAGTGCAAAACAGTAATATCACTTCAATTCATAGTATTGATGGGGGATGTTATTCATATATAATAAAATCTTCAAAAAAGAAAGAAATCTGCATTATAAAACTGCTTTTTACTTTATGTAGAAAAAATACAATGAGATTCTGAACTCCCTCTCTTTTCCACCTTATTAAGGAAAAATCCAACCTTGTTAAGGGTCTTCCTAAAAGCTTCAGAAACAAAGGAAAGATTTTCACTGGAAATTCTACTAAGACTTTGGAGAAGTATGGCTCCCAGCTGACATACCCTGAGTTGACAAAGGATTTTTGTTCTTTGATGAAGCTTCTTATTACCTATCCAACAAGATATGTCTTTAATTATTGTGTGTAATTATGATAATAACTACCATTGATTAAGCCCCTCCCTTCATTAGGTGCCTTACATAGTTTGTTTTGTTTTGTTTTTAAAGATTTTATTTATTTGACAGAGAGAAACACAGCTAGAGACGGAGCACAAGCAGCAAGAGTGAGAGAGGGAGAAGCAGGCTTCCCGCCTAGCAGGGAGCCTGATGCTGGGCTCAGTCCCGGGAATCCAGGATCATGTCCTGAGATGAAGGCAGAGGCTTAACCACTGAGCCACCCAGGTGCCCCCTTACATAGGTTTTGTCAGCCAATTCTCATAACAAACCTATAGGACAGGCAATGTATGTCGCCTACTGGTAACGGATGCTTATTGAGCATATGATATGTGCTGAGTACCATTCTAGAACATAATATGTACTAACCCATTTAAACTTCACAACAATCCAAGGTAAACAGCTGATAGTGTTTAATATTTTCCTATTAGCTATTCAAGGAGTCTGCTTCATACTGCATTATTCATATAAATTAAATCAATACTTAGTATTAAATCAATACTTAGTATTGAAATGTTGAGGATACATCAATTTTTTTCAGGTGCAATCATTATTTTCACTTTTGATGGAGTCAGTGATTTTTTTTCATATCTCCGTAGTTTTATGTGTTGATGTGTTTGTGGCACTCTTAAAAATCTGTCTACATTAAATGACAGGTTTTTTGTAAGGTGACATTTTGAGTAAAAGGTCAGAATATATTCTGGGTAGGAAAGTGATTATTCTGAGAGCTGATAAATTATCACACATTGTGGTCCACAAAATAAGCCTTCAGCTATAGCTTAAGTCACTCTAAATAGGCTAGATTTTTAGCAGAATAGGACATAAATGCTGAGAAAAACTGATTGTTGCCAGATGGGAAGGAGTGGGGGATGGGTGTAATAGATGAAGAGGAGACGAAGGTACAGTTATGAAATGGGTAAGTCACAGGGATCAAAAACCAGAGCACAGTGAATACAGGCAATGATACTGTAATTTTACCGTATGGAAACTGAGGCAACAAGCTGCTTGTCACTCACCAAAGTACCCTAGTTGACATTCTGAAAAAGTTGGCCCATCATTAATAATCTAAAGTAAATACCTAGTTCAAATAAATGTGAAGGGATTTTTGACTTCCTCCCTTCCCATCAGTGAGACCATTGCAATCAGCAATTTAGTTTTCTAAATATAAGTGCATTAATAATACTGGAAATAAAGTGTTTTGTGTAACTTTAATAGCCTTTAATTCCTTGAGTATTTCATCCCCCTCCCAGCTGTCACAGTTCCGAAGCCTTCTATCAACTGTTGAAGGTGAGAAAGCTGTCCCCATTCAGCAAAACCACCGGCCACCACAGCCTCTGAAGGGCAGAATTGTGAGAGCTTCATTCTGACGTGACCAGGAAGGAACTTCTGCTTCAGGCATAATCCAGTAAAACAATTCTTAAGAAACACATTTATTTTGATACTAACAAAGCAGCATACTTGGCAAATTTAATCAGTAGGGCAAAGTTTTAATTTTTATTCTTAATGCTTAATTCAAACAATAATCGATAAACTTGTAAAATTTATCCTTAAATTCAAGTTTATTTTGTGGAGTTCTTTATAATTGCAATCAAAGGATACCAAATAATTTCTTAGTGATTTGTATAAGTTTCCATTTTATTCAGTTTTGTTGAACCAGTAAAATAACTATCCCTTTCTTGTCTATTATGTACTTTATTTTTTAAAAAATAGAACTCAAAAATCTTAAGTGCCTTATTTGCATTATCAGTTTTCCTCAAATTTAATAACCTAAGAGCAGCTTGAGAAGAAATATTGAGAAATTCATTTTCTTAATCTTGAAGGCAACTACACAACTAATATGACAATTCTATTTAATATTATTATACTGGCCCAACATTGCTATCATTTGTGTTCTCTTTGATAAAAATGGTATATTTTATATATAGGAAGATGTTGTTTCTGGCTATTGCTTCCATTTTTCCTCCTCTCATTAGCAAAGCCAGTGGTTCCCCCCATTATTATAAGCAGTTAGTTTGAATAGAGCACCCATAATGCAAAAGTTGAAGAAAATTCACCAGTGGTTGGTTTATAAAAATGATGGAGCCCTTTAGACATTGTATCATACAAAAACATCATATAATCGTTTAGTCAGATGTGCCCTTAACCTAAAGTCAGTTCTTTCTGAAGCCATATCTACACCCAGAATTTAAATCTTATGTCTAGTATGTAGTCTTATCTTTCTCTGTGACTAGACAGAAAAAGTCATATTAGAGAACAAAGCTGTACCCATTCCAATGTCTTGGTGTTGTCTAATGTTACAGAATCAGTCAAAACTTCTAAATAAACATAAACACGCTTTAAAAAGACAGATCAAGCAGATTCTTCATTGCTCTGAAAGAGCCTTTGTATAAAGGTTGTGTTAAAACCACACTAAAATACTTCTTTTGAATTTTTGATCTGGGGCCCAGAATTTAAAGAATCCTATTTATTAAAATGTAATAGAGCCAAACAATACTTTTGCTCTGCTCCCATAAGCATTATATAAATAGAAAATTCTTTCTTTGCAACAGTCATTTGTGTATATTACTATGTATTTGCCAGATATTGAGAAAGCCTGAAACAGTTACACCTGTCCTATGATCTCTCATTTCCCATGAGTCACATTGAAAGGATTTTAATTCTAAAGTTATCAGAAGTTATCATGCAAGCCAAAAGAAGAGGGATATGAGCTTACTTTGAGACATTCATTTGCATAAGATATAAAAGGGATAAAAAAATTTTGCAGAAAGATATCTGCAAAATATATCTGCTCAAGACACATAGGTTTTGCAAATATTTTCTGGAAAGAAAGTGATCAATTTAAAAAAAAACAATTTCACAACAGGAACCTGAAAAATACTTAATGACCTATATATTTTTTAAGAAAGTTAAGTTGGATTCTTGAATTTAAATATAAACCTCTAAGTCTTGCTAAGGAGAAGGCAACAAAGTGACAAAAGATATATGATGACCATCAAACTTAAGCTGAATGCCAACTGGGGAGTACGTTTCCCCTTACTGCTTCTGCCAGAATTTCATTTATTTGGCAGAACTCACGATGCATTGTGGGGGCTTTCCACGTTTCTCTGAAGTAGCCGATGAAAGCAGCTGCAGAGAGAAGATATGTGGACAAGGCATTGGATCATATGAGAAAGCAACTCATACGTTTGACTCACCCTCCTGCTGTGTGCCCTCTTCCCTTGCCAACTTAGGTAAATGATTTGAACAACCTTCAAGGATTTTCTGATTTTTCCATGCTGTCTGGCAGCTGACCTTCTTCCAATCATCCAGAATGACAATGGCAGCTGAAAGGTCTAGCAACAGGCTCAAGGGTAGAAAGGTGCTTCCACTCCCTACCATGTTCTGTTTTAGGCAGTCCCACCACCTCATCCTTGCTTTCAGAAATGTCATGCTGAACATTTATGACATCCTTTTGCTGATTTGTGAGTCCAAGATAGTTTCTAAATTGTTCATTTCTGTATGTTTTGGAAAATAAAGCTAAGAACATTAAGTTCATCAAAGGCAGGGGCACCTGGGTGGCTCAGTTGGTTAAGCGACTGCCTTCGGCTCAGGTCATGATCCCGGAGACCGGGAATCGAGCCCCACATCGGGCTCCCTGCTCCGCGGGAAGCCTGCTTCTCCCTCTCTCACTCCCCCTGCTTGTGTTCCCTTTCTCGCTGTGTTTCTCTCTGTCAAATAAATAAATAAATTCTTTTTAAAAAATTCATCAAAGGCAGAATTAAGGAAAATGTAAAGAAAGAAAACAAACATCTTCTTTAAATTTAATTTTTTTTACGTGATTCAAAGAAAGAAATTTCTATTATAACTCTCGTTACTCTATATCCAGTGGTTCTTCACCATTTTGTGGTCACAGATTCCTATGAATATGTAAGTGAAGCAATGAAACTTCTCTCTACCTCTCCTGAAAGTGTAAATAATTACATGTAATCAAAATTTAGCATGGAGTTTTAGAGTACTCAGAAACTTAACCCTTTGCTCCTTTCCCCATCACAAAGTCAATCCTAGACCACAGATAGAATTCTGGCTCTAAAAGACAAAAATAAGTTGAACCACAATGGGACTCCAGGTCTCTCGATCTTGCTTCCTAATAACAATAATTTTTGCTTTTCTATGTCATTCTTCATAGCAGGTTTCTAGATGAAATGATGTATATACCTAGCATAGTTCATGAATTATCATTCTGTTGTTTTTCTCTTTTACAAATATTATTTTGAGTTGGTATAGAGTCCCATTGCAGAAGAGATATAAAACAATAAAAAATAAATTGAATTCAAATTTTAGTGAATTGTTTCATTTATTAGTGGGGAAAGTAACAAAAGCTTACAAATGAGGGTAAAAAAGGCACAGAAGGGCGCCTGGGTGGTGCAGTTGTTATATGTCTGCTGCTCGGTCATGATCCTGGAGTTCTGTGATGAAGCCCTACATCGGGCTCCCTGCTCAGCTGGAGGCCTGCTTCTCCCTTTCTCACTCTCCCTGCTTGTGTTCCCTCTCTAGCTGTGTTTCTCTCTGTCAAATAAATAAATAGAATCTTTAAAAAAAAAAGCATAGAAAAAAGTTCAGTTGAAGATCTCATCAGATTAATAATAATCAATAACTTTTGTATCTAACACCATGAATTCACACGGAAATACTTATTTTATGAGCGTAATCTTGATGCTTATCCATAAATAACAAATGCGTAATTACACACTGTTCTCGGTAAGACACAGTACCAGAATTTCCTTTTAACTCTTACTAGGCTTGGCTGTTTTCAATCTCAATAGGTAGACAGAGACCGACAGACACATATAGACATAAATGAATAAAGGCATTTATTGCAGGACTGGTCTACTTTGACAGAACAGAAACACAGATATAGATATTTAACTTCCTACAAGAATACGGTTCATTATATGTTCCTAGAATTATATGGACACATTTATAAAGCAAAGGAGAAAAAGCATAAAATAAAAATGCATAAAATGTATTAAATTAAAATAAAATAAAAAAGATATATACATGCTTAAAATAAGTTAGGAGAAATGACTGTAAACATTCTTGCTTACAAATCTTGATTTCTTTTTTTTTAAAGACGTATTTGTGTATTTATTTGACAGATAGAAACACAGCTAGAAAGTGAACACAAGCAGGGGGAGTGAGAAAGGGAGAAGCAGGCTCCCCACCAAGCAGGGACCCCAGTGCGAGGCTTGATCCCGAGACCCTGGGATCATGACCTGAGCCAAAGGCAGACGCTTAATGACTGAGCCACTCAGGTGCCCCCAATTCTTGACTTTAATAGAGAAGTTACTCATGGGAATAATTTAGAGTCTTAAATATATGTGTACACTCTCACACAGATCAAACTGGTCGTTGCCAGCTGAGAGGGGGTGGGAGACAGGCAAAATAGGTGAAGGAGATTAAAAAGTACGAACTTCCAAGTTATAAAATAAATAAGCCACGAGGGTGTAATACACAGCATAGAGACTATACTCAATAATAGTGTAATAGTTTTTCTATGACAGAAACTAGACCAGCAAGATGATCATTTTGTAATGTACAAAAATAACAGATCCCTGTGTTGTATACCTGAAACTAATATAACATTGTATGTCAACCATAATTCAATTAAAAAGTAAAGCATAAAAAAGAATAAAGCCCTAAACTAGGGGGAAAAGATATATGCATACTCTCATCTTGTATCTTTACAAAGATCTTTAGTATCTTTATACTAAGAATGAACTCCTGTTTAAAGGTGTTAGAATGCTCACAACACAAGTGCACTTGGTAGAGGTTTCACACAGTGGCATCTAGGATGTTAATCCCTTTGCTATGAGAAGTAGAAACAGCAGTTATGTCAAAGAAGAATAGTGTTTAGGTGGCCTTATTTTTTTCCCCTCAAAGACTGGAGAATATACTTTCTTCAAATCATCAGTAAGTATTTTAATACCCTTTAGAGGCAGACATGTTAACCTCTTTAGGTGTGTTATTTTCCATCATGTTAACAAACAACCTGAATTATTAGCAAATTCAAACATGCAGAAATAATATTTAACTACTTCAGGAAAAAAAGACCCTTATCTCATTCATACACCACAATAAATCCAAGGTGGTTAAATTTTTCAATAAAATCAATATATGAGAAAAATAGGTGATTCTTCAAATATCTGATTGAAGAACCTTCAAAACATCAAAAGCAGAAACCAAGAAATAACAGAAGAGTTGACTGAACTAAGAAAAACTTAAATATCGAGGTCAACCAACAATAGTAAAAAAAATAATAATTAATGAAAATAAAAATGATAGGGGGGCACTTGGGTGGCTCAGTTGGTTAAGGCTGCTTTCAGCTCAGGTAATCACCTCGGGGTGCTGGGAACAAGTCCTCATCAGGCTTGCTGCTCAGCAAGGAGGATGCTTCTTCCACTCCTGTCCCTCCCTGCCCCACATGTTCTCTCTGTGTCTCTCTCATAAATAAGTAAGTAAGTAAATAAATAAATAAATAAATAAAATCTTTTTAGAAAATGACAAATGGGGAAATTTTTTTCAGTGTGAATGATATCCACAGGAACAACAGCCTGCTGTAGAAAAAGCTTTCACGCATTATTTACATAAAAATTGAATTCCTAGGAGAAAATGGAAGTATGAACAATCAGTAAAGATGAAAGACAAATAATCAATAAACATAGGAAAATTGCTCAGTCTTCGTAATCAAAGAAGTATAGAACAAAGCAATACTTTCTGATCCATTTTTTTTAAGATTTTATTTATTTATTTGACAGAGGGAAAGAGAACAAGCAGGGGGAGCAGTGGGCAGAGGTAGAGAGAGAAGCACATTCCCCAGTGAGCAGAGAGTCCCACATGGGGCGTGATCCCAGAAATAAGATACTTGATCCTATACTGGGTTCATGACCTGAGCTGAAGGCAAGCACTTAACCGAATGAACTACCCAGGTGCCCAATACTCTCTGATTCTTTACATATAAAATTAGAAATATTTTTTAAATAATACATAATGTCAATGATGTAAGGAAATAAAAACGTTGTTCGGAAGAGCATAAAGCAGTACCATCTGCTCATGAACAATGCTAAAGTTGTGTTCCAGAATAAATCTTATTATTAAAAGTCATGTGCTGTGCCTGGGGGGCTCTGTCCATTAAGCATTCAACTCTTGATCTCAGCTCATGTGTTGATCTCAGGGTCATAAATGCAAGCCCCATGTTGGCTCCATGCTAGGTGGGGAGACTACTTAATAAAAATCATATAATGAAACACTAGGTTCAATGTAGGGAAGGAGAATTAAGTGGTAGAATTCCCACAGCTGATTACAAGCCTTCCCTAGCATGGAGTGCCCCCACAGAACACTATGAGAATATCTCCTCACACTCTTCTTTTTTGTCTTGTTTCGTAATTCTTGAATACCATTATTGATGTCTTCCTTTAGACTATAAACTTCAGACTATAAACACTGCAAAAAGAACAAGTGAAAGAAAAAAAACAAGAAGTCATCTTATCACTCCTTTGTATCTCTTTGAAGAGCTCAAAAAGTTAGAGCATATAATGAGTGCTTTGTGTTTTTGACTTGAGTGCAGATATAATTATTCTGGTTATCAAAAGGAATAACAGGAGCGCCTGGGTTGCTCAGTCGTTAAGGGTCTGCCTTCTGGCTCAGATCATGATCCCAGAGTTCCGGGATTAAGCCCGGCATCAGGCTCCCTGTTGGGTGGGAAGCCTGCTTCTCCCTTTCTCACTCCCCCTGCTTGTGTTCCCTCTCTTACTGTGTTTCTGTCAAATAAATAAACAAATAAATCTTTTTTAAAAAAAAAAGAATAATACATTGTCTATGAAAATTAAGCACAATAAGTCTAACAGCAGTTTCTAATTTCTATTCAGGAAAAGAAATCACAAACAATAAATTATTAATGCAGACATTTGAAAAGTGATACTGTAATTCCATTCTTATTATTTCAAATGTATACTAAGTAGTTTACCATGTGGATAGCATTACATTAATGGTGTAACAAAGATAAAGAAAATAAGACTTGATCCTATCAATAAGCATCTTATGAACACTGGTTTTATATTTTTTTATTTCTTCAATCATTTACTACGGGTTTGCCACTTGCAAAGCACTATACTGAATCTTCTAGGAATACAGAAATAGATAAAAATAGACCCACAACCACAGAGGAGATTATAATCTATTGGAGAGGCATCCATGTTAATAGCTATAAACCAAATTAAATATACACTGATATACATGCAATCAAATGATAAGAAGGCAGAGGAAAAAATGATTTAATCTTAACTTCCTCTTGTTATTTATCCAGCAAGGCTTTTCTACAAATTTACCTATCTTTCTAGACACAATCAACATACTTCAACAAGTGGAACCCAGTAGAATGGTTTGAAACCTATTGTCAATCTTGTCTCCTGGTATGAAGAATATGCTAGGAGAATAAACCTAATTCACTGAAAAGCCATGTTAGCTTTCAAAGTAAAATACATAAAAGGTAAGGCAGCAGACAAAAAGTCATAGACCTACCCTAAGCACAAGATAATGGCATGTCCTAAAGAAATCCAGGACCAGTGGGGAAATCGAGAATGTGGTCACAAAATGAAAGCTGATGTTAAGGAGCCAGGCTTCAATTCCTAGGTAAAGTAAAAAAATTGCTAAATGCAGCTTGCTATCTGTCCGTATCTTAGGAAAATTGGGCTATGGATGCCTAGACTCAGACGCAGAACCTAGGCAGAAGCTGCAGTTACGAGAGCCAAAGCACAGAAGAGCCGCAACCCTGGCTAGGAGTGGAGGCCCAGGTTAAGGCTGGACTTTCCCTCGATTTAAAGTCAGGATGAGTTCTAGAGAAAGTAGGATTGAGCCTGCATCAGGTGGGTCACTCGACCCAGCTCTGATGAAAAGACAGATACAGGAAGCATGAATAAAAAGGGACCTTTAAAGAGAGATAAAAACAACCATCCCCATTGTCTGTAACTGTCCAATTTCTAAATTTTCAAGCTACATTTGTTATAAATCTGTCCCCAGTCAGTTTTGAAAGGTTATCCGAAGTTAAATAAAGGGCAACCAAACAATAACAAACAAGTCATTTTAGGTTAAACTTGATTTAGAAATAAATGAGTCAGCACTTTAAACAACAAAGGGAACATTCTGTAAAGTTACAGTCTACTCAGAAAAACTCAAGGATTCCAAATGTTTCCCACCAGGCAAAGTAGACACAAAATCTCACCAGAGGTAACTGAAGGGCAACAGAAAACTTGTTACTGAGCAATATACAATATACATTATAACCAACTGTCTATGACCTCATGGAGCTGTGAAATGAACTTCTTTGACTCAAGGAGATGGGAGCCAAGAAACTGCTCCTATTGGAAATGAACACAGTTGTGTAATAATATCAGACCAGTTTCACTGAGAACTTCTTGGTATGTCTATCTTTAGTATCAATCTGTTTGGTAAAAATGTTCCCACTTTGCAATTCAAAGTACTAAAACAATATATTCAAATTAATTCACAATTAAACAAAGGCATGTGATAGTGTAGTTAAAATGCTGCAGGCACTGGAAGCTGGAACACAATTCACTTCAGCAAACATTTATTAAACAACTACTATGTTCTAGGTCTTCCTGTCCATCCAGCTTCTTACCACTTTCCCAATCTCTCTCAACTTCTCTCATTTCCGTTACCACTACCCCAGCTTTGTTTAGGCCAGCGTTGTTTCTCCCTGGGATAACTGTTATCCTAATTGCTGAGTTCTTGCCCTTGTCTAAACATGTTCGACAATAGGACTCAATCTAAACTAATTCCTCCCCTGAAAAAAACCCTTTAATTGATTCTTCTTCTTTTAAGATAAACACCAAATGGCTCTAAAGTCCTGTGTTATGTGTCCCCACTTATCTTTTCTAAGTGAGTGAAACTCAGGGTGAACCTCCACCTTTCCCCCTCAAGCTCCTGTGCTCTAGCCATGCAGATGTGTCTGAAGTTCACTGAGCTCATTATACTACTGAGTGCTTCAGTGCCTTTGCATATGTTCTCAGCAACATGCCCCATACTACTCTGTCTCCTTCAAGACCCAAACAAATATCTGTCTCATATAAAAATTCCTTGGGGGCGCCTGGGTGGCTCAGTTGGTTAAGCAACTGCCTTCGGCTCTGGTCATGATCCCGGAGACCCGGGATCGAGTCCCACATCAGGCTCCCTGCTTGGCGGAAAGCCTGCTTCTCCCTCTCTCACTCCCCCTGCTTGTGTTCCCTCTCTCAGCTGTGTTTCTCTCTGTCAAATAAATAAATAAATCTTTAAAAAAAAAAAAATTCCTTGGTCCTATAGATAGTGGTTACAGTATCACCCTAAGACCAAAGCAAGAGGGACCCTGCACTGGGAGGCAATGGTAGAGCAAGACTCAAAATCCTAAACATCAATTCCATGACTCATGATTCAGGCTCCAAAGAAACACATCTCCTTATCTTTAGCCGTATGTCCTTGAAACAAAGGGCAACTGCAGCTGGACCACATAAATGTTTGTGAGTCAGGCCACTGGCAATGTTGGAGACAGGCCCTGCTGTAGAGTGTGGGGAGAATTTGAGCAGTGATAGTGTTTAGGCAAGAGAAGGCCAACAATAATCATGCTCTTCAAATAGCGTATGTGCAGTAGATTCTCGCAAAACAAAGTGCTGTTCTCCATGAAGCCACATACCCAGTTTCTTATTTGTCTATGTGCTCAAATTTATGGTTCCAGAGCTACTCACGAATTAGCAAGTATTCACAACAGCTACACATGGCCGCTGAGGAACCTTCTGCAACCTGTAACCATTCACATTACTCTCATATCTGTATGTAAATAGATGTAACATGTGTGACTCATCAACCCAATTAGCAACTACATGGACATCGGTAACTAGAATTGGAAATCATTTTATTTGTATAAAAACATTTAACACACTTTAGGATGGACCTAAAGGGTATCATGCTAAGTGAAATAAGTCAGACAGAGAAAGACAAACACCACAGGATTTCACTTTAAGTGGAATCTAAAAAACAAAACAAATGAATAAACAAAGTGGAATCAGACCTATTAATATAGAGAACAAACTGATGGTTGCTAGAGGGGAGGGTGATGGAGCGGGGCAGGCAAAATGGTGAAGGGGAGTGGGAGAAGCAGGCTTCAAGTTTTGGTGTGAGTAAGTCAAGGAAATAAAAAGTACAGCACAGGGAACATGGTCAATGAGATTGTAATACCGTTGCATGGTGACAGATGGTAGCTATACTTATGGTAAACAGAGCATAACATGTAAAGTTGTTGACTCACTATGTTATATAGCTGAAACTAATGTAACATTGTGTGTCAAATATAGTCAAATAAAAATATATTTAGTACATTTCAATTAATTATTCAAAAAATTGAATTATAAGTTTCAGCTTCAGTTAAGTTTTTAAAATATTTGTTTTATTTTATATTTTATTTTAATAACTGAATATTTTATATAAAGAGAAATTTTTGAAAAATATAAAAGTAATTTAACTTTGGTACATTTGTTTTAATTTACAATTTGATGAAGATACTTTCAAGTTTTATATACTTTGAATAGGTACACATTTAGACACTTAGGTTACTGCTACTAGTAGTATATAAGTTATACAAAAATCTTAATTATAAAGTCATAATTAGTTATTTTGATAACATTGAGGTCAGAAAAATATATTTTTGGGTAAATGAATTTTATTTATGAATTATGCTTATTGTTATTTTTTTAATCACCCGAACATTGACAGCCCTTCAACAGAATACACTGACATGCCAACAAATATTTAAATTCAGTTGTCTTTGATATCGTACCAGCTTTTAGTAATAAAAAGTTCACATACTTTCAATTTTGTATTATAAGAACAGCTTTGTGAAATTTGATTTATAATGTTTAAATATTTGACCATATGGACTATGGATCTTCATTTGTACCTCTCCCCAAGTCCTTCAAATGTTTATAATGGACCAGTGGCTCCCACAGCTACTGAAATTATATCTTCTATGGAGGTAAAATGTTGCATTGTAATTATCAGTTCACAATTTTTTTTAACCATTAACCGATGATTTTCTCAAAGGCAGAGATCTCTTCACCCATTGCCTAGGACAATTCCTAACACATAGTAGGAGTTAAGTAAATTGGTTGAATTACGGGGTGCCTGAGTGGCCCAGTCATTAAGCGTCTGCCCTCGGCTTCAGTCATGAGCCCAGGGTCCTGGGATCGAGCACTGCATCCGGCTCCTTGCTCAGCAGGAAGCCTGCTTCTCCCTCTTTCACTCTCCCGGTTGGTGTTCTCTCTCTCCCTCTCTCTGTCAAATAAATAAAATATTTTTTAAAAATTGGTTGAATTGATACATAAATAAAATAGGTCAACATTGTTTAAGAGCATGAATTTTTTTTAAGATTTTATTTATTTATTTGACAGAGAGAAATACAGCTGGAAAGGGAAAACAAGCAGGGGGAGTGAGAGAGGGAGAAGCAGACTTCCCACCGAGCAGGGAGCCCGATGTGGGGCTCGATCCTGGGTCTCTGGGATCATGACCTGAGCTGAAAGCAGCCACTTAACCAGCTGAGCCACCTACGTGCCCCAAGAGCATGAATTTTTTTAGCTTAATTACCTACATTATAAACCTGGCTCTGATATTGTCTTGTAACCTGGAATAGTTACCCTAATCTCTCAGCCCTTGGTTTCCTCATCTATAAAATAGAAATAATAAGAGTGCCCACCTCATATAGTTGTTATTAGGATTAAAGGATTAAATGAAGTTGTAAATGAGGTCATATTTGCAAAGACTTAGAACTGTGGCTACACATTAAGTAGTATTTACTAAATAAATCCCTAAATGAAATTAGAGAACATTTCTCTAGGTCTCACTCAACACCACCACATTCATCCCAACAGCCTTGTGAGTTACATACAGTTATTATCCTCATCTTACATTTGAGAAAGTTGACACTTCAGGGATTTTAGGGGGAGAAGTGTGTGTGGGTAAATACAGTATTCTTTTTCTCTCTCTCTCTTTTTTTTTAAGATGTTATTTATTTGAGAGAGGTAGTGAGGGAAAAAAAGCATGAGATGGGGAAGGGACCCTGGGATCATGACCTAAGCTGAAAGCAGACTTTTTTTTTTTTTTTTTAGATTTCATTTATTTATTTGACAGAGAGAAACACAGCTAGAGAGGGAACACAAGCAGGGAGAGTGGGAGAGGGAGAAGCAGGCCTCCTGCCAAGTAGGGAACCTTATGTGGAGCTGGATCCCAGGACTCCAGGATCATGACCTGAACCAAAGGCAGATGCTTAATGACTGAGCCCCTCGAGTGCCCCTGAAGGCAAACTCTTAACCGACTGAGCCACCCACACATCCCTACAGTACTCTTTCTTAATGCTAAATTATATTTACTTTTTCTTAAACTGCCATAGTGCTCTAAAAAGATTTCAAGGAGAAAAAGTATTATGAATCTAAACAGAAAAACAATAGATATTTGGTAGGCAATAAATCAAAAAAGGTAAAATACTTTATTGCTAAATATGAATAAAAGCAGTGAGCTCAAATAGAAATCACTAGCCCTTAGGGCGCCTGGGTGGCTCAGTTGGTTAAGCGGCTGCCTTCAGCTCAGGTCATGATCCCAGAGATCCTCAATCAAGGCCCAAATTGAGCTGCCTGCTCAGTGGGAAGCCTGCTTCTCCCTCTCTCACTCCCCCTGCTTGTGTTCCCTCTCTGGCTGTCTTTCTCTCTGTCAAATAAATAAAATCTAAAAAAAAAAAAAAAAAAATCACTAGCCCTTAAAAATACAACATACCCCTAAATGATCTCAGATTTTTTTTTAATATTTTATTTATTTATTTGACAGCGAGAGAGGGAACACAAGCAAGGGGGTGAGAGAGGGAGAATCAGGCTTCCCACCGAGCAGAGCAGGGAGCCCGATGTGGGGCTGGATCCCGGGTCTCCGGAATCATGACCTGAGCCGAAGGCAGTGGCTTAACCAACTGAGCCACTCAGGTGCCCCAATCTCAGATATTAAAGCATTTTATGAGCACTATGGTATTTACTCTATGGTTACAGAAAGTACATGAGAGATTTTCCTGGTGAAAAAGAAATAAAATCACTTCTGTCAGGTTGTTTTTGGAGCTGAGACAATGGATTTAATGCTCCTTCCAAGAACGAAATTAGAATTATCCTAGCATTATAGACATGTATTACTAAGTGACTTCATAGCATTTGAGGGGATTCCCACTGTGTTTTATATTATTGAGTTTATAAGCTTTTTGTGAGACTTCCTCGCCCCTCAAGGATTATATAATCTCATAGGAAAAGAAAATAGTCAGGCACAGGTTTTATAAAATGTACCTGTTAACACAGAAATGGGAGGGAATTAAGTTTATTAAACTAGGGATTTTGCACAAAGCTGTTTTTGCCCTCACAGGTTGAACTAGACAGTATAGTCGGGAAAATGTACTGAGAAATACAGCACGTGGTAGTGGAGGAATTATACATAGAGGAAGATGATAAGCCTCTTGCCCTATTGAAGCAAGAACAGTATACCCAAGTCGATTTAGTCGAGATGGTGGTGTCATACTAGAAATGCCATTGATTTGTACTAAAATAGAGTGATAATTTAGCAACAGAAAAAGTTGAGGATGTATACTAGAACTGAAGGAAGGGTAGATGACAGAGTCAGGGAGCTCCTCTGCCACCCCCCCACCCCCGAGATCACAGTGCCTGAAATGGGATGTATTCTTCATGCCTCAGGCCATTGCTTTTACATTCTCTGAGCACACTTTGTACTGTTTATATATTCACTGTTATACTCTTCAAGAATTCATTTGCTGCATATATTCAGTGTAGGTCCTACATCACAAGGGCACAAGTGACAACATTAATTTTTAAGGGAAGTTATTAAAAGAACAGAAGGAATGCAATAGGGCTCCCATATTGTCCTTCTTCCCAGCACACATCACACGTGTAATTACTGATTGACGTTGGAGAGTCCTATGAGGTCAGGCTCTTTATCATGTCACAGCCATATTCCAACTTCTTGGTATATAGTAGGTACTTGATGAATATTTGTTTACTGATAACAGACAATTAAGTTATCAATAAGGCAAGTGTGCTTTGTTTCTATTCTGAGTGAAATATTGTTCTTGAGGGAAGTAGAAAGCAGATTTATGTAAACAAACAGAAACTGTCTTACAAAATTCTAATATCACAGTAGCAAGGCTTACATAGACAATATACTGTTTTTCTTTTTTAATTTCCAAGATTTTCAAATTCCCAAACTTTTATATGAAACAAGTCCACTTAAAGTAACATGACCAGCAAGAAAAGGATGGACTATAATTAGACAAGATAGGAAGAGGAAAACCCATCTGGATGACGGATTAAAAGCAGCCCTCTAGACTTTTTCCTTCTTTCTTTCTTTCTTTTTTCCTTTTTTCTTCTTTCTTTCTTTTTTCCTTTTTTCTTCTTTCTTTCTTTTTTTCTTTCTTTCTTTCTTTCTTTCTTTCTTTCTTTCTTTCTTTCTTTCTTTCTTTCTTTCTTTCTTTCCCCTTTCTTCCTTCCTACCTACTTACCTACCTTCCTTCCTTCTTTCCTTCCTTCCTTCCTCTCTCCCACCTCCCTCCCTCCTTCCCTCTCTCTTTCTTTCTTTCTCTTAGAGATTTTATTTATTTATTTGAGAGAGAGAGAGAGAGAGAGAGAGAGAGCATGAGGGAGGGACAGAGAAAAAGGGAGTAGCTGGCTCCCCGTTGAGCAAGGAGCCCCATGTAGGGCTCCATCCCAGGTCCCTGGGATCGTAAACTGAGCCACCCAGGAGCCCTGGACTTTTCCCTAAGTGCAAATTGGTGATTATTGGGTTTTTTTGAGGCTCTTCTGAGACAACAGTGATTTAAAAGAGTATCATAAGGTACCCAATATTAAAGAACCAGATGCAGAGTCTATATTCCATAACAATATTTCTGTTCACGAAGGGGGATGATTCTCCTGCATATCCACAGCATCCTACCTCCCTGTCTCCCCATATTCAGGCATTCCTTAAAAAAAAAAAAAAAAAAAAAAAAAAAGAGCTCTCAACTTTTCTTAGAGAAGATACAATTCTACAATGCAACAAATGCTGGTTGGAGTAGGAGGTAGATGTCAAAATGTTTCAGCAACAAAGATGAATATTGTCTTTTAGAAATGAGATTTCTAGGAGAAAAAAAAAAGAAAGAAAGTTGTCCCAAGTTTAAATAATTAACTAGGGCATAAAAAACTTTAAAAGTTCTTGCTAATGAACTCCCCATATAACTCCACCTGAAAAAAAAAATCTCTTCAAGCATTTTCCAGTTTACTGGGATGAAGATAGTCTTCTTTTCTTGCACACTTTTAATTGATTGAGTAAAGAACCTAACTCTTGTCTGTGCATAATTTCAGTTTTTAAACAGCTTTCTCAGTCTGTGAGCTGATGTTTTTAGATCTGTTATAATTCCCTTCAGGACTTTGTTAATGGAAGCCTCTGAAAAAACAGACTGAGAGACCAAACACTGCCTCAACCCAATATTTTTCTCAGAAATGACTTCAAAAATTCATTTTAAAAACTTACACATTTCACTCTATGGTGTAATACTTGAAAGCTCCATTTTAATATTTTATTTAGATCTTAAAAATGAACAGCTAGATGAACTAAGAGATACTGAGCTCAGACCTTAGGACTCTTCATTACTGACAGCATACATGGTCATTAGATCATCTGGTCCCGTCAGTCTCCATGACGCCTATAGACTGTGCCGGCCAAGTGTGTAAAGTGTCAGTGTGCAAAAAGATGATTTGGACATTTTATTAACAAAGCAACTGAAAGATTATCCTCTGCTGAAATCAACTCTGAGTGAGCGCCTTTGTAGTGCACTAATGTCCCCATGGCATTGTCTGCTTGCTTCCTGAACGAATAAGTCATCCATATGAAAAGATTTTGTTGGCAAGAGCGAAATTCACATCTAGCAAAGTTTTTAAAAGCTGGTTGTAAGCACACTGAGCTCTGAATCTGGGTGGGCAAGCCCTATTGAATACTCTGGCGTGGAAACCTACCCTGATAATCCCCGAGCTAAAAAAAAGATGCAGAACACAAAGGCATCCCGACAGCGGGAACTGGCAACACTTTCCTTTTCCGTGACCAAACCAGGAAGATTCGTCATTGCTGAACCATCCCCACTTCTCCTCTCCCATCAGCATTTGCTGCCTTGTAGAATGGTAGCTCGCTGGTCTTCTCTAGGAAGAATTTAGAACTCTTTTCTTTTTTAAGAAGACCCAGTATGCCATGCCACTCTTCTGAATATGGGAAGTGGGGGAGGTATGATGCTGGTTATGTGCAGGATAAGCAACCCCCCTCATGAATAGAATTATGAAGTTGCCACCTTCTGGGATTTTCCAGGGTGTGTGATTAGGGTTGTAATACAGGTTTATTGTATAACAAATATAAAGTACAGATGATCCTATTGAATGAATAAAACTTACCCGTAATCTTACTACCCAAAGACCAGTATTGTGGCAATAATCTTCCAGATATGTAAACCTGGAGGGGGGAGGATAGATAGAAGATACACAAACTGAGACTTTATTCTTTTGTGATTTGCTTGTTTTGACGGTCAATCATTTATTAGTACTCCTCTCCCGTGTCAATTAATACATTTCTACAAAATAATATTTAATAGCAATATAGTATTTTAGCAGAAGGGTAAGCCAGACTTATTTAATAAAGCCCTTACAATTAGCATTTTATTGCTATCAGTAGAGTTTTGACAGGCAGATTTGTGCTAATCATCTTGCACAACATGTCCATAAATATTTGTACAATGCTTCTATCTTTGTTCTTGGTATGGATTTACAAAATATGGACTAGTATGCATATCTCCAACTCCTGGTGTGTTTTCCTCTGAAAGGCAGACCTGATATCATAGGGACAGTGAGAAGTTCTCTTCCTGTTTCTATGAAATAGAATCACATTTACCATTGTTCAGGGACAATCAACCAAATATGGGGTCTAATATTTTGATAAGCAAGACCTAATAGTTTAATAAAGAGAATCCACTTAGGAAAAAATAACACAAGTCTTTTGCTTTCTTTTGAGGGAAACTTTAGCTTTCCTAAACCTCACAGCTTCACCTTAGCAAATTCAGCCGATCCATTGGGCCAATGCACCGTGTACTTGTGTCTGCTTATCTGTGGTGGCTGAAGGTGGTTTGGGGGAAATGGGTTCCTCTTCTTTAACAGGTTTCAAGAGCTACCCCCCAGTCCTATGGGGAAAAGGGAACATGATCATCCTTCCTCAAATGGAGTGTAAGGATTCCAGATTCATCCTCTCTCTTTCTACAATGAAGTCTCAAGTCATAGATATGACAACTTTGAACCATGGACTTTCTAGTTATAGCTTCTAGGCACAGAGTACAACTGCTTTGCTCTTCAGCACTTTTCCATGAATACACCCATGTTAACTCTCTCCTACATAATTTTTATAATCCTTTAGAAACTATATACCTCGTACATATACTCTTGTCTTGGCCCCTTTATTTAAAATTCATTTACTTATTTTTCAGTGTTCCAAGATTCATTGTTTATGCCCCACACCCAATGCTCCATGCAATATGTGCCCTCAATACCCACCACCAGGTTTGCCCATCCCTCCACCCCTTACCCTCCAAGACCCTCAGTTTGTTTCTGAGCCCAAAGTCTCATGTTTTGTCTCCCTCCCCGATTTACCCCACTTCCCATTTCCTTTCCTTCTCCTACTGTCTTCTATATTACTCCTTATGCTCCACAAATAAGTGAAACTATATATTTGACTTTCTCTTCTTGGCTTATTTCACTCAGCATAATCTCTTCCAATCCAGTCCATGTTGCTACAGAAGTTGGGTATTCATCCTTTCTGATGGAGGCGTAATATTCCATTGTATATATGTACCATATCTTCTTTATACATTCATCTGTTGAAGGGCACCTATTCAACACACATGTCCCTATTACAAAAAATTCCTCCATCTATAGATTATTCTCTGTCTGAGTCCCCTCCTAGATGGCCTGGCTCTTTCTAAGAAAGGGCAAGAGCTCAAACACTCCTATTCTGGGAATAACTTGGAGAATGGTAGGAAACACCTAAAAATAATTTAATACACACAACACTGAGGAAATTAAAGGATAGAAAGAATTTGACTTTTTAAACTTTTTGAGTTTATTTTTTTAAGATTACTTAATTGTTTTAGACAGAACAAAGAGCATGAGACAGGGGAGGTGCAGAGAGAAAGAGAGAAGCAGACTCTTCTGTTGAACAGGGAATCGACGCGAGGTTGGATCCCAGGAACCAAAGATCAGGACCTGAGTCAAATGCAGACGCTTAACTGACTGAGCTACCTAGGCACCCCTAATCCTTTTTAAAAACTTTAAAAGTTTATTTACACAAAGCCATAATGAGATATCACATTACAGCTATCAGGATAGTACTGGTAAGGATATAGAAAAATTGGAACCCACTGAATATCACTGGTGGGAATGTAAAATGCTACAGCCACTATGGAAAATGGTTTGGCATCCCTCAAAAAGCTGAACATAAACCTACCATATGATCCAACGATTTCGTGTTTATGTATATACCCAAAGAATTGAAAGCAGGGACTCAACAGACCCTACATGCCAACGTCCATTGCAACATAAAACCAAAAGGTAAGAATAACCCAAGTATCCATCAACAGATAAGTGAATAAACCAAATAGGGTATATACCTGTATCGAGATATTGTTCAGCCATAAAAAGGAACAAAGGTCTCATACACGCTGCAACATGGATAAACCCTGAAAATGTTATACTAAGTAAAAAAATCAGACACCAAAGGACACATATTGTATGACTTCATTGTAGGAAATATGTAAAATAGGCAAATTCTTAAAAACAAAAAGTAGATTAGAGGTGACCAGAGAGGAGGGAGGAATGGGGAGTTATTGCTTAATAGTTATAGAGTTTCTGTTTGGGGTGATGAAAATGTTTTGTGGTGGTTGTGGTGGAAAATGATAGTGGTGATGGTTGCATAACATTGTAATGTAATTAATTTTACACTTAAAATTATACATACACTTAAAAATGGCTTAAATCATACACTTAAAATGGCTTAAATTTTATCATAATTTATACATATATATGTATATGGTTTCTTACAATTTTTAAAAAGTCAGTAATGCAATGGGCCAAAACCAATTGAGCCATACACTTTAAATGGGTAAATTGTGTGGTATATGAATTAGAGTTCAATGAAACTGGTTTTCTTTTTTTTTTTTAAGATTTTATTTATTTATTTGACAGAGAGAGATCACAAATAGACAGAGAGGCAGGCGGAGAGAGATAATGAAGTTTAGCAGTTACATACAGGAATGCACACACTTGTAAGTAAATACAGTCAACATATAGCACAGTGTGGGCAAGGTGTTTTGCTATATACTACCAGGAACTGTATCTAGGAAAAAGGAAAATAAGTCCCTGAAACATAATTCCAAAAACTATAAAATATATTAAAAATTTATTTGTACCTTCTTCTTAACTATAGTAATTCAGATGCGAAGAGGGAGGATTTTTAGAAAAGAAGTTAAGAAAACCAGTTTCAGGGCGCCTGGGTGGTTCAGTGGGTTAAAGCCTTCTGCTCAGGTCATGATCTCAGGGTCCTGGGATTGAGGCCCGAGTCGGGCTCTCTGCTCGGCAGTGAGCCTGCTTCCTCCTCTCTCTCCGCCTGCCTCTCTGTCTATTTGTGATCTCTCTCTGTCAAATAAAAAAGTGTAAGTAACAAAACTACATAAATTATATCTAATTTCTAGTCTGTCCTACTCAGAATGTTTAAGAGTAGTTCCTTTCCTTGCCAGGAATGGTGCAGTCCTAGATGTTTCTGCCGGATGCACTGGGAGTTTGGATTCTCCCTTTGACTCCCACAGTGGACCATCCTGCCGGGGAGAAGAGCTGTGATGCTAGAAATATCGGGAGAGGGAGGCTACTTCCTCCACTGCCAGACCCTGCTGAGACTCTGCTCTCCTGGGAATCCGTAGCATCAGCAACAAAGCAACACTGTCTCCACAAACATCTTTAGCCTTCTTCTGTAAAGTGAGAAGACAAAGAGTTTAACAAGATAACCAGAAGGGAGTCTTGCATCCGTCTTTAAAATTTGTTATAAGCCTGCCTCATAGGCCGGGAATGAGGACTTGCTGTACCTTTCCTCTAGTCAGGCCAAGTGAGACAAGAGTCCCAGTTACTAATGAACCATGACGTAGAAAAAGGGCAACCTGAGATAATCAACTGACATTTTATAAAGGTCAGGGGTTACTATAAAAGGACTCGTGCAGAAACAATTGTTCTTCCACTCTACCAGGAGGAAAATCCAGATGCATAGGTTCATATGACTAGAAGAGACATCAAGAGGTGAAAAGTGCCCACCACTAGTCCTCAGAAGCTGGGAATATAGTACCTCCATGGCGACAGGGACTCTACAAATGTGAATAAAGGAGGAGATTTTGAGATGGGAAATGAGGATCCAGGTGGGCCTAACCTAACCATAAAATCCTTAAAAGCAGATAACCATTCCTGGCTGTGGTTTGAAGAAGAAATGTGACAGAAGAAGCAGGGTCGGAGAGATGTTACCATCATGCACTTGATTTTTTTAAATTAGAACTTTTTTTCTATTTTCCCCCAGCTTTATTAAAGTATGATTGATAAGTAAAAATTATATATATTTAAGTTATACAATGTGAATTTTTAAGATCTACAATGGGATGACTTAATATATACATTGTGAAATGATTATGCAATTAACACATCCATCATTTCATAGTTACCACCTGTGTAGCTCAGTTGGTGAAGCATCTACCTTTGGTTCAGGTCACGGGTCCTGGGATCGAGTCCTTCATCAGACCCCTTGCCTGGTGGGAAGCCTGCTTCTCCCTCTCCCTCTGCCTACCATCCCCGTGGTTTGCCCACTCTCTCTCAAATACATACATACATACATGCATAATTTTTTAAAAAAAGGAAAAGAAAATAAGTCCTGGAGATCTAATGCATAGTATAGTGAATACAGCAAACAACATTATTTCATAATTATATAAGTTACAAAGAGGTTATATCTTAACTATCCCCACCATAAAAAAGAAATGACAATTATGTCAAATGATAGATGTACATATCACTACATCAGCAATCATATCACAACACTTAAACAATCAAACTAACATTCTTTACATCCTAAATTTATACAATGTTGTGTGTCAAATACATTTTAATAAAATTTCTTTAAAATTAAAAATACATGAAATAGAGCTGCAATCTGCCAGGTATGAAAGAGGCAAAGACAGAGAACTGTACTGTAAGGTGGGCTATGAACAAAATACGTCAGAGCAGAGTTGAAAAGCCCTTAGTCATGCCCAGCAAAGAGAGAGATGGTCAAAGAAGGATTCAGAGAGGAGGCTACACTTGTGCTGGCTATTAAAGGACAAGGAGATAGAGCTAGGAGTTTAATGGAAATGAAGAAAGTGTGAGCAAGACCAAAGGTAGATAAGAACAGAACTTGCTTAGAGAATGGCAAGCATGTGAGGAAAGACCAGAGCGTGGTGAGCCCAGCCAGTGAGTGGCAGGAGATGGCACTGAAAAGGGGATCTAGGCCAAGAGCACAAGGTCTTGAATGAAGAAGCTCTTGAATGCTTGGGCTCTACTCTGTTGGCTGCATAATCCCCATCAAGCTGTGTAGCCAGAAAAGAACACCACTATATCTTGAAAAGATGATTAGTACAGCGGTGAGGCAGCTGGACTGAAGGCAAGAAGGCTAGGGGTTTAGGGCCTGAACGAGGACAATGGAAGGAGGAAGGGTTCCTGTTCCAGAGACTCTCACAGCACACATGCCTTCTCCAGATACATGGATCTGTGTGAGTAGGGGAGCTCAGGTATTCTAAGACTCATTCATCCCATCCTGACTACATCTCATAAAACCAGTCTGAAAATGAACTTTTCTCCGCAAAAAGGCAAACAAATGACTTTGGAGAGTGAAAATCCTAGCATCTCTTTAGACACATACTTAATAAAGAAAGATTTGGTCTTTATTTGCTCCAACCTTAATGTTGACATCTGTGTGACACATAACTGAATTATCTGCTTTATGAGAAGAGAGCTCAGCATCATGGGGCAGAGTGTGACATTCTTCAGACACCTGCCACCATTCAGAAACGCCTGATGTCACGTGATGCTGAGGCCACGGTGCATCTGCTCCTAGTCCTCTTTGCTGAGCTTGCAGGCAGAAGTGCCATTTGGAGGGTTTATATGCTTGAATAAGGAAAATAAGCGCTTTCTTTGGGATGGAAAACAAACTTTACCCTTCATATTACAAAATACATTGTAAATTATTGCGACTCTGATTTACCAGCACAGACTGACACCCAGTTTATTGGATTCCTCCCATTTTCTGCCACATTATTCGATTGATAAAAAGTAAAAATTTACCAAGACTTTATAAGACCAAGATACACTAGGGATTCCTCTTTGTAATCCCTAAGAGGCAAAATGGTCAGAGTTGTTGATGTGGAAGTGAGAACATGAGTGATTTTTTTTCTCATCTTTATTTTTTTTGTCTTTAATAAGTGATATTCATTTTTTTTAAGATTTTATTTATTTATTTGACAGAAAGAGATCACAAGTAGGCAGAGAGGCAGGCAGAGAGAGGGGAGGAAATAGGCCCCCTGCTGAACAGAGACCACCCCCCCCCTCCCCGACCTGGGCCTCAATCCCAGGGCCCTGGGACCATGACCTAAGCCGAAGGCAGAGGCTTTAACCCACTGAGCCACCCAGACACCCGATAAGTGGTCTTCTAAAGCCCCTCTTTGCATGTGTCAAATACATTACATTTTCCTAATAGAACCTTTTGGAAGAGCAGCCCCAATTAAATTCCTAATCTGACTTTCAGAGTTAAGATCTGTCCTGAGGAGGTCCAGTTCTCCAAGCCAGGGCCCTCCAAATTCCAAGAGACCCAAGGCCTCTCACCTTTTCCACAATCCCTACATAATCCTTTGGGAATGAAGTAAATTCTACTTCAACAGAACAGGATTCAGAGTAACAGTTTTTCTCAGTGAGCAGAAATTTGGTGCTGCCAATCCAGCTCAGCCATATTTAACTCGCAGTTTGTTTTGGGTTTTGTTGGGGTTTTGTTTTTTTCAAAGCTGTTGCTTTTGGTTTGTGGGTGAAGGGCACGTATGCCCACACTGTGCTTGGCACTGGAAGTCCTTGCCTCCTGCGGAGTCCCCTGGCAATGCTGTGCGAAATGATTATAAATGTCTGTGCCCTTTGGGCCTAAATCAACTCCAGGAAATTTAAAGTAAGGAAACAAAAAGGGGAATGGTAGTGTATGTACAAAGATGTTCATATGGACATGACACTGTTCTCCAACAAGCCCTGGAGCCTGTATGTTCAACAATAGAGGAATTATAGATTATGATGCGATCCATGATATTTAAACTTTGACAAGACAGTGAGACCCTGTCTTCCTTGAAACATATATAAGCTGAAAATGTCAATGGATTTAAGATATTTTAAAGAGCTACTCTAAGTGATGCAGGAAATAGGAGTAAGACGGAGGCCTGCTTGCTTGTGCCCCAGCCCCAAAAGCACCTCTGAAAAATTCACAGGGCACCGTGAGGCAACACCGTGGCCTCCCTTCTGTTGTCACTACAAATAAGTGTGTAGCCACATTAACAAGACGTTTGCGACAATGCGTATAAAGTAACGTTCAATGGGAAGATTGCAGTAACATGGACACTCTCCATACCTCTATGCGAACAACTGTATCAATGTGGAGAATTGAGAAGGTTGGAAAGATGGTGGATAGATGACTGCAATTGGCCTTATTGCTCGAGGTTGTTTTAGGGACTTGCACCTCTCCTTAGTGGAAAGCTATTTATCAAAGTCTTGATTAGCACTAATGCTTTAGGCAATTAACTTGGCCTCCCTCAGCCTTCCCATCTGTGAGATGGGAATCATTACGGTTTTTGTGTTGTGGGGTTACTGTGAGCCTCAGATGAGTTGTGTACAGTGCTCAGAACAAGTTTTACAACAAATTTTAGCTGTCTGTAGTAATATTGTCCTTCCAGCACACCCAGTTGTGAACATTTTTGACGGAAAAAGAAAAATTCAGATTTAGCCCATCTGCTCGATTGTCTGCTCAGCACAGTAAACACCCACCCACACTGGTTCTAGAAGGCGGTCCCTGAGCAAGACTCTTCACAGCTATAGAAAAATCCCAGAAAACAGTGGCTAGGACTGTGTGTAGGTCCCTATGCCTCTACTTCTTACATACTTGATAAAAATAGAACTTTCCTTCTGGAATCTAAAATGTGGTTCACAAAACCGGCACACCTAAAGTGCCATTCTTCTTACATATATACTGAATTTACTTTAGGCTGTATATTTTCATTTAATCTGATGTTCTGTTCACACAGATCAGAAAAGTTCCTTTTTGGGGCACCTGGGTGGCTCAGTTGGTTAGGCGACTGCCTTCGGCTCAGGTCATGATCCTAGAGACATGGGATCGAGCCCCACATAGGGCTCCCTGCTCGGCAGGAAGCCTGCTTCTCCCTCTCTCACTCTCCCTGCTTGTGTTCCCTCTCTGGCTGTGTTTCTCGCTGTCAAATAATAAATAAAATCTTTAAAAAAAAAAGAAAGAAAGAAAGAAAAGTTCCTTTTTAAAGACTCCAATATCTAACTACATTGACCAAATCTTTAATGGGAAGGAAAGATCTATATCTACACGGATGTTTCCTGCCATATAAAAATAGAGTCAGTAGGATGCTGTTGGCTAACATTCCTTCTCCATTCCCCTCATGCAAGCCTCTAATTTCTAAGGCTGATTCTGGTGTTTCAGCCTTTCATTGACATAGCGGCTTCTTAAATACAGAAGTAGCATTTATTATTGTATTAAATTCAATTGGTTAATCAGCAAACCCTACTGGGTTACTTGATGTCTAAATATGTTGATTAACTTGAGTTTTTGTAAAGCTAGTCACTTTTAATATGGTATTTTAAAAATGCTTCCAGGCTTGGGGCGCCTGGGTTTGCTCAACCGTTTGCCGTCTGCCTGGGACTCAAATCATACCAGGGTCCTGGGATTGAGCCCGCACCTAGCTCCCTGCTCAGGCTGCTTCTCTTTCACCCTCTCCCCTCTCTGGCTGTGTGTCTCTGTGTGTGTGTGTGTCAAATAAATAAATACAATCTTTTAAAAAATGCTTCCAGGCTTATGTTTTCAAGAAAGCCATCTCTGGACCATCCCCCTTAACCCCACCCCTTTATTTCTTTAGAACTTTTTAAACTTTCATTTAAAAAGTCCCATACGTTAGCAGCGACATCTAGTGTCTGAATCAGAGGAATTTGGCACTGCAAGATGTTCATACTTTATCTCCCACATTGACAGGTTGTGCTCATTCAAACAGTAAGATTTAGTGAGTATGCCAGGACCTGTCATAATTCCTCTAAGTGCCTAATCTCATCTAACATGAGCAAAAGTTTTTTTGTTGATTCTATTTTTGTGTGTGCACATGCGCGTGTGTACATGTGTGTGAGAGTGTGCATGGATTCAAAAAGTAAGACCTGGAGAAGTGAAGACACTTGCCCATGCTCACAAGCCATTGCACTTCATCCTCCTTCCTTCCTTCATGGCCACTGCCCTTACCCACCGATCTAAAAACATCCAGGAAAAAAGGGCTCAGATTTGACCTCGGTGATTCAGTTGCAAGAAGGTAGGACCAGAAACCCCAAAGGCTTCTCAAAAAGAAAAAGACATATCTTTGAGAAAAGACAAAGAAAAAAATTACTTTTAAAAAATTTTTTAAAGGTATTGTTTATTCATTTGACAGAAAACATAGGGGGAAGATGAGGGGAGGGGGAACATATGCAGAGGGAGCTGCAGAGGTGCCCAGCTGAGCAAGGAGCCCAATATGGGACTGCATCCCAGCACCATGGGATCATGACCCGAGCCTAAGGCAGACACTTAAACAACTGAGTCACCCAGGCACCCCTACTGTTTTCTTATACGAGAAAGCAGTAATGTGATTCCCCTAGAATCTTAAAGCTAAAAAATCCTATTCATGCTCCCATGACTTTTTTTTTAATAAAACATGTTTTTGGGGGCACCTGGGTGGCTCAGTTGGTTAAGCGACTGCTTTCAGCTCAGGTCATGATCCTGGAGACCCGGGATCGAGTCCCACATCGGGCTCCTTGCTCAGCGGGAAGCCTGCTTCTGCCTCTCTCACTCCCCCTGCTTGTGTTCCCTCTCTCGCTGTGTTTCTCGCTGTCAAATAAATAAAATCTTTAAAAATAAACAAACAAACAAACAAACAAACAAATAAAACATGTTTTTGGATTCCCCTAATTTGGGGAATAGCCTCTGAGGAGTAGAGGCACGTGGGTGATGGATGGTCATATAGGCGATCTAAGGAAAGAAATCCAAACAAGTTGTCCTTAATGAAATCTCCTGTCCTTGAAGGCAGCAGTGTAGTCTTGACCCAATGGAAAACCTAGAATTTAGTGAGGATTGAAGAAAGAATACAAGCTTGTTTTCGAACGCCACTATGAGTCTCAACAAGAATGAGATATGTCAAAGAGAAGGAGAGTGTGGAAAATGCCAAAGGACATTTGTAAGTAAGTTTCTGGTAAGAAAGCTTTTAATAAATAAGGCCTCAATACCCATTGATAGAGCATAAGCATTGCTTAAGACCTCAGTCTAGTCCATTTCCTCTGCAAAGAAGAACAGCATTCACAGATGAGATTCTATGCTATTTGAGAACATAGGAAAGGATGACATATTTATAAATGTGAAGAGGGACCCAGGATTAAAGCAAACTTGACTCCAGGAAATTTACAACCAAATATGCTTCCACCTGAGGCCACTTGTTCTGGTTTTGTGCTTATTAGAGGTAAATAACAGAGAGTAGGTACAAAAATGTTTGCTATTAATGAATACTTCCTCAGCTTTCTCTCACCTGGCAGGGGCACAGACAGGACCCAGTGGAATCTGCCTGGTGCCCAGAAGATTAAGCAATATCCAGACCAAGTGACAGAGATGCCCCCAGAAGGAATGGTGGCCAGGGCATGCACCTGAGGGAGGAGAGAAAAGTGTAAGAATGGAACAAAGGACCCATGAGTTGACCTGTCTTATTCATGAACACCAATGAGACACTCCCTAGAAATACTTAGAAGTAAAGGAGGAGTGGGAGTCTTTGGAAGGTACTGGAATCTGGCACTAGCAGAGGGAAGTAAAGCATGGTTACGTGTTTTAAGGACCTATGGTGCCCGATCTGGCACTGCCCAGTCCACGCCCTGGAAGGCAAATTGGCTTTTCTTTTCCAACAGCACCACCTGCTGCTTAACAGGAGGAACGACTCCTTGCTGTCTCACTCCCTATTTCACCCTTTACGGAGATTATCCTCACATAAATTTTTCCTCTTAGATTTTCTTTAATGCCTGTAAGAATACTCTTCTTCTTCCTCTGCATATTCTCCCTTTCAAATAACACTTACTGCAAGAACATGGTTTCCCTTCTCACCATCCTCTCCTGTGCTTCCTTTCTCTTAGTGAGTGGCTCCCTCAGTGTTCTGGAAGATACGGAGTTCAGGGCAAAGCATAGGGCATCTATTATATTGTGAGCGAGAGTCTTTGAGTGAATCAACTACTTGACAATGAATGTAGACCCTTGAACACTTATGAAAACTTTTAGAAGTCTTCTGAAATACTGCTGATGATAAAGTCCGATGTCGACCGTCTCCCCAAAGAGAAACCGAGAATGCTCAGGATAATGCAAATCACACAGGGAGGTTTATTTCCAGCTAGTTGGGATCCAAGCATCTGCCTGGCACAGCCGGTTTCAGCAAGGAGCCCGAATGCCAGGGTCCAGGGGTTTATATGCATTTCAAACAGCAAGCATGAGTCACACAGTTCACAAGTCAACTGCCCATTCTTAGTTTGCATATAAATACCTCCCCAGGACCCTCCCCAGATGGGTTTAACTGGTTGAGCATCTTCCCCAACCTGGCTCGCCTTCGTTTTCCAGAGGCCATTTATTCATAACACCTGGAACCGGCTTGGATTCCACAACTGGACCTTACATTCCCCCCCCCCCTTTTCTTTGGGAATAGGTCAAATCTTTGACCCATTTGTTAAATAAAGCCTTTTTCTCAGATCTATACTCCAAACGTAGTAACAGCCAAAAACCCGTTAAAATCTGCCATGACAAATGTCAATTACCCAGGAAAAGGTAGAAGAAAGGATTAACAATCAGAACCAATTGCACACAGATGGAAAAATGCTCCTAGTCACTTTTAAACATATAAGGTGACTCAGAAGCTCCCGTATCATTAGGCAACAATAAAAGTAACAACAAAGTTATTGTCTTTTGAGTTTTAGCTTCAGTCCATGGTCCACAGGGTCCATCGGCAGTGGCGTCCATCTTTGGGGGGCTTCCTCATCCTCAGCTCCTTTGTCGTGACATGTGTGAATCCAGGTCCTGATGCCTTTTACTTTTACTGCCATGGGGGTGGTCAGGATGACAGTAAATGGCCCCCTTCCAGAGAGGTTCCAGGTTTTCCACCTGGTGGTGGCACACCCAGACTAAATTTACACATGGTGTGCTCTGTGCCCTAAGGCGGGTGAAGGGAAGGAGATCCATCCATTTACCTCCAGTCTTAATTAGAATTAACTTTGTCAAGGTCTCTTTGAGAGTCCGGTTTATTATTTTTTTACTTGTCCGGAACTCTGGGACAGGTAGGCACAGTGTAGCTTTCAGTTTGTGCCCACGGCCTTGGCCAGTGCTTGTGAGACTGAACTCACAAATACAGGGCCATTATCTGACCTGATCACCAGAGGCAACCCAAACCTAGGAATTATTTCCTCTAGCAGCTTTTTGGTTATCATCCCTGCCATTTTGTGTTTGGTGGAGGAAGCCTCTACCCACCCTGAAAAAGTATCCACAAAAACTTCTAACTTGTGCCTGTGTCCATATTCTCCATTTCATTTTCAAGTAAAATCTACTTCCCAATAAACTCCTGGTTCCCTACCCCTCTCTTTTTCTCTTCCCATCCTGGTTCCTCCTGCAGTCTTTACCTGACATTGAGCACATCTATTTACCACATCCTGAGCCATACGTCCTAGCTTGGAGAACTGGAACTGTTTACATACAAGTTCCTCGAGTTTGCACATCCCTAAATGAGTGCTCTGATGTATTTGGCTCACTAGCTTTTTCCCCCAGTCCTCGAGGAAGAACTATTTTTTCCTGTCCTGGTTTTAGCCCAATCCCCTTTATAGTCCAATTTTTGTAAACATTTATATAGCCCATTTTTGTAAAAATTTTAAATCCTCTAACAAGAAAGAGATGGACTTACCCACTTCCTTGAGAATAACCCTGGGCTCAGCAAGGGTGAGGGGGGTTTCCGAGCCTGGGCTCTGTCAGTCATCGTCCAGTCCCAGCAGCTGGAATGTAGGACTTGCCGGGTCAGAGATTCCTCCACATTGAGGTGCCGGGGATGCTCCGAGGCCGGGACAGTCAGATTTCCAGTGGCCCATTTTCCGGCATTGAGGACACACATTTGGTTGGTTCCCATGGGTTTGGACAATGATGGGTGCTGTGGCCTTCGGTGCCACATTTGAAACAGGCCCCCTTTGGGTGCATTGGGCTCCCTTTGGACATTTGGCTCCTGGAGCCAGCCAGCCACAGGGCAGCTACCAAGGTTTGGGTTGGGGTCTGGCTTTGCAGAAGCACTCTGATCTGCTCCCCATCTGCTTTCTCCAAGTTTAAACTTTTCCTTCCATTAACCATCTCCTATCTGCTTCTTCCCGCTTCATGTAATGCCAAAACCTTAACTATTTTTCTAGCCTGCCTTTCAACTCCCTGTTGTTGAACACCTCTTCTGCTATGCTCACTAATTCAGCCAAGCTTTCCTTATGTCTGAGGCTGACTGGCTAGTAAAGGCCAGGTTAATTGCTCTTTGGTTTTCAGGTGCCTCAGGGTGGATTGAGCTGTATATTTTATAGGCTTTAATAAGTCTTTTCGGGGCGCCTGGGTGGCTCAGTTGGTTGAGCGACTGCCTTCAGCTCAGGTCATGATCCTGGAGACACGGGATCGGGATCAAGTCCCACATCTTGGCTCCCTGCTCGGCGGGAAGCGTGCTTCTCCCTCTCTCACTCCCCCTGCTTGTGTTCCCTCTCTTACTGTGTTTCTCTCTGTCAAATAAAGAAAATCTTTTAGAAAAAAAATAATAAGTCTTTTCAGAAAAGCCTCTGGGAACTCATCCTTATCTTGAGTCACTGCACTAATTTTAGATAAACTTATAGGCCTTCTTGGAGCGTCCCAGAGTCCCCTCAACAGAGTCTGGCAGTAGAAATGGAGACTCTCCCTACCTTTACATGAATTTCCTTGCAGATGAAACTCACTTTGCAAGATAATCACAATTGTAAAAACTTAGAAACAGACATTGCCAATGATCCAATTTGAGATTTACCACAACAGGATTGATAAGGAAGCATAACATTTTGATGATCTTGTATTAGTACATTAAAACTTTAGGTAAGACACATTACCTCCAGAATAGTTATAGCACCCTTTTAAATATAACCCAAGACTTCTCATTTGTTTAAGAGTACTTCCCATGCGACTTAGCAAAATAAAAAATAAACTAAGAAGACTTCATTTATGATTTAAATCTTGGGAAGTATGGTAAAACCTTAGAGTTTTAAAGCATAAACCTAAATAGGATTAAATATAAATCATAGAAACTGGTTTCTCCCAGGAAGCAAAGAGAAAGCAACTGTTTACATTTTCTTATCAAGAGCAGACCAACAATGGGAGAAAACCTTGCCCTTTGAACAAAGAGAAAGCAGAGTCTCAATTTATACTTTAAAACCCATTCATTTCAATCTTGGTCCATACCGACCACATTTAAAATTCCGTTTCAAAGCTTTCACTCCACAAACCTTTTTACAACTTTCCTTTGCACTCAGATTTTATCCCACACCATTTCTTTTCAAAACAACCATCTCATTTAGGACAAAAATACCTTCTTTTACCTTCAACAAATATGCATTCCTGTTCTTTATCTTTTTTTTACTAATCTCCTATTTTTCCACATACAGAGTTGCTTCCCTTATTTCCATCAGTCTTAGTTACAGTTAGCAGAACCTTGCACTTTCTAGAAACCTTAATCTCCAGTGAAGACTAAGGAGTAACCTATTGTAAACTGTTACACCAGAATTCAATTTTCCACTTTGGGCCGCCTGTAGGAGCCTCCTGCTCGTGCTGGGTGGAGCCGCCGGGGCCCAGGCGCAGCTTCCCGCCAGTCGGTGGGCCCCAGGGCCGCAGTGCAGCACCTGACAGCTTAGAGTGCTGCTGCCTCTCCGGCCATAAGTGCACAATCTGGGACAGTGGGTTCACTGGGCTTCCCTCCCATAGTAAACGGTGTCACAGACAAAGGGTAGGGCATTCTCAAATGCTGTCCTGCTCGCGTCCCTCGCAGGAACTTCAGGGCATCTTAGCTAAGGTCTGTCCATATAAACCCTGGACCAAGTTACCCTCATGGGGGTAAATGACCGTTATGCTGAATGACGCCCTGCGAGACTCAGGGTGCAGCCCAATCAGAATCCGTAGCTGAAGCAGTGGAGCCATACACACACACACACACACACACACACACACACACACACACACACACATTCATGCACTCTTCACATTCAGACAGGTTGGACACCCCCCACCCCCACCCCGGGTGCCCTTGACTAATGAGAGGTGATCAGGCTCCCCTTCTGTCAAATAGGATGCGTCTTTGAACATAACTGCCTAGGCTAGGGGACTTGAACCCCCGCAGGTAGGGGACTCGAACCCCTCCAGCTAGGGGATTCGTACCCCCACAGGTAGGGGACTCAAACCCCTCCAGCTAGGGGACTTGAACCCCGCAGGTGGGGGACTCGAACCCCTCCAGCTAGGGGACTTGAACCCTCGCAGGTAGGGGACTCGAACCTCTCCAAATAGGTACCTCCAGATAGGGACCTCCAGTCCCTCCAGGCGTGAATTTCTAAGTTCTCCAGACAGAGGTGGCCAATCCTCCTTCCACGGTCCTTTTAGTTAAGGACCTCAGTATCCCAGTCATCAGTTCTCCTTGAAGGGGGGTCTTATCCCGGACAAGAAGCCCCCAAATGATAAAGTCCGGTGTCGACTGCCTCCCCAAAGAGAACCCGAGGATGCTCAGGGTAATACAAATCACACAGCGAGGTTTATTTCCAGCTAACTGAGGATCCAAGTTTATTTCCAGCTAGCTGGGGTCCAAGCATCTGCCCCGGGCAGCAGGTTTCAGCAAGGACCCA
The DNA here is from genome assembly GCA_004023965.1 of Spilogale gracilis. Lineage (NCBI taxonomy): Eukaryota > Metazoa > Chordata > Mammalia > Carnivora > Mephitidae > Spilogale > Spilogale gracilis. The sequence goes on along the minus strand of PITA01000352.1, from coordinate 205,232 downwards.
GAATGCCAGGGTCTAGGGCTTTATATGCATTTCAAACAGCAAGCATGAGTCACACAGTTTACAAAGTCAACTGCCCAGTCTTAGTTTGCATCTAAATATCTCCCCGGGGCCCTCCCTGGATGGGAGATTAAGGGGGTTAACTGGTTGGGCATTTCCCCCAACCTGGCTCACCTTTGTTTTCCAGGGACCATTTATCCATAACACCTGGAGCTGTTTTTATGAGTAAATGGGATGGCAGCTTGGATTTTTAAACTGGACCTTACACTGAAAATAGTCTGTGAATATATATGTGTGTTGCTATATCAACTCACGTCTTAAAGACTGCAATATCTTTTAAAAGTTTTCTGAGGCATCTGGGTGGCCCAGCCAATTAAGCAACTGCCTTCGGCTCAGTCGTGACCTTGGGGTCCTGGGATTGGGCTCCTTGCTCAGTGGCGAGTCTGCTTGTCCCTCTCCCTCTGCCCTTCCCCCAGGTCACGCTCTCTCCAGAGCTCTCAGTCTCAAATAACTAAGTAAAATCTTTTTTTAAAAAATCTTTGAGAAACAATGCACAGTGTGTAGAGTACCAGAGCTGACATCTTTTCCCACCCAGTTTGCTATGGAAGCACAAAACTCATCCAAAAAATCGAAGCTTATATTGTGAACCTCTCTGTTATTTTATTTATTTTTCTTATGAGATCTAACTGACATACATTGTATATGTTTGGAGGTGTACAATGTGTTGATTTGATACATTTATATATTGTAATATGATTCCCACCTTAGGTTTGCTAACACCTTGCTACATTATATAATTATCATTTCTTTTTCTGTGGTGAGAACATTTAAGGTCTAATCTTTAGCAGCTTTGAGGTAAATAATACAGCCGTGTTGACTGTCATCACTAGACTGTGTGTTAGATCTCTAGAATGTCATCTCCCAGTTGCAAGTTCGAAAACTGACCAGCTATGCTATTTTATTTTAAGATTGTTTAAATTTTCAATTTTTCTCAACTGTGTTATTTTAAATATGTATAAAAATATATTCATTTGTTCATTGAATAAGTATTTATAGATGTCTAGCATGTGCCGATTACGATTTAGATGCTAGAAACACCAGCCAACAAAATAAAAACCCTGTTCTTAGGAGGGTTACATTCTAGTAGGAGCAGCAGATTTCATTAGACATAAATACCATTCTGTTAGCTTCAGTGCTGTGGCAATAACAGCCAAGCAAGGTAAGGAGAAAGAGAGTAACGGCACTACCTCAGAGAGTAGGGTCAGGGAAAGCCTTTTGAGGAGATGACACTGGAATGAATGAGGAAGTGATCTGTAGAGAGATCCAGGGAAGGCCATTCCAGGTGAAGAGAATCTCAAATGTAATGACTTGAAAAGGCCCATTGGCGAAATAGCAAGTGTCTGCCCCAGTGAGCAGTGGGTGGGACACTGGTGGAAAGCAGGGACAAAGGCAGCTGGTACACATTACACGGAGCCCTCTAAAGCCATAGTCAGGGCTTGGACTGTTACCCAGAGTGAGAGGAAGTCGCTGAAGCGTGGATCTCAAGGGAATGAAGCCTTTGAGCTACCTTTTAAAAGACACACTCTGCTGCTGTGTGGGGAAGACTGTGGAGGCAAGACTAGAGCCAGGAGACCAGCGGGGAGCCAGAGATTAAGAGCACAGACCATAGGACTTGCTAACAGGTTAACATGGTTTAAAGAGAAAAGTGAGAGATGAGTGTGTTTTGAGTAGCTGGTGGAGCCATTTAAGAGATAAGTGGGGTGCCTGGGTGGCTCAGTCCTTAAATGTCTGCCTTTGCCTCAGGTCATGATCCCGGAGTCCCAGGATTGAGCCCCGCATCAGGCTCCCTGCTGGGTGGGAAGCCTGCTTCTCCCTCTCCCACTCTCCCTGCTTGTGTTCCCTCTCTCACTGTCTGTCAAATAAATAATTGAAATCTTAAAAAAGGGGGGCAGGGGAGAGATGAGATGAGAGCCCTGGGAGAGTGGGGGAGAACACGGGATAGCAAGTGGACTTGAGGAATCTGTTCAGACATGTTTATTGTGAGATGTCTGTCAGGGATCTCATGGAGTTGTCTTCCAGGCAATTGGATATATTAGAATTTCAGGGGGAATTGGGGCTGGAGATACAAATATGAGTATCATCAGTATATTTAAATGTTATTTAAAGTCATAGGAGTAGGGGGGAAAAATCACCCAGAGAGAGAGAGTGAAATAAAGAGAGAACAGACTAGAAAAAAGCACCAGGAGAGGAGGGAAAAAACGAGGATGTGGGTCTTGGAAGAAAAGTGGAGAGAGAGAAAAAGACATGCATGTTCCTGCCTGAATACCTGTGTGTGTAGGTGTGAATGTGTGTACGTATCTATGTGTGAATGTATTTGTGTGCATGTATCCAGTGTATTCATGCCTAGTAAATAATTAAATTTATAACTGAACACTTAATATTTCTCTGATTCCGTGCCAAGACTAAAGGAGAATAAAGGAAAGTGGGAAAGAAGAAGATATCTTTTTTTTGGCTTTGACTTATGACTTAGAGAATATTCACATGTAGGCTTTCCTAAATGAAGTTATTACAGAACAGTAGCATGATTAAATTTTGCCAAGTCATTTGAAAGATACTGTCTGGGGCGCCTGGGTGGCTCAATTGGTTAAGCGACTGCCTTCGGCTCAGGTCATGATCCCAGAGATCCTCAATCAAGCCCCAAATCGAGCTGCCTGCTCAGTGGGAAGCCTGCTTCTCCCTCTCTCACTCCCCCTGCTTGTGTTCCCTCTCTCGCTGTGTTTCTCTCTGTCAAATAATAAATAAAATCTTTTAAAGAAAGAAAGAAAGAAAGAAAGAAAGAAAGAAAGAAAGAAAGAAAGAAAGAAAGAAAGAAAGAAACTGTCTGACCTGTGATAAAATGACACATTTATAATAAACATCAGTTATAGAGACTAGAGAATTAATCTATAATTAGACATCAGCAGTTAATAGATGTGAGAGAGTTTCTTTATTAAAAAAATATTTCAATATTTAAACCTCAGTCTCACTGATTTTTAAGACAGATACATTTTCATTGTATATGACAAGCTTTTGCTTGGATAGGAATGAAGTGTATCCTCATAAAAAGGAAAACAAATACAGCTCTCTTTTCCTTTCTTCCTTAATATTGGCTAGAAAGCCAGATTTGGCTCTGTGTGTTTTATTACAATCCTTTAAGTAAAAGAATAATTGGGACTCAAATTTCACACTCCTGTGATGAGTGAGCAAATTCCTCTTAAAGTGTGCCTCTGTGTAGCACACAGAACCTTCCATTGTTTCGAGAAGGAGCACTTGAAAGCTTGTGTTTGTCCAGGCTCCAGTTTCTAAAGAAAAACACAGAAAGTATATCAACCACACAAGAAATAAAAGGAGCAAATAGATGTGGGTTTAAGAACTGTTTTTCCACTGCTTGATCGCAGGATGTCCAAGGGACAGATGGAGAAACCCAACCCAGAAGAGTCCCTATGCCAAGAGAAAAGGGCTCTGCAAGGGAAATGATATTCGGGAGACCCCTGCAGATCAGGGCTCCAGGAGTTTCATGCATCCCAAAGATTTTCATTACACAACAACCTTGAAAATTTTCTTCAAAAGTTTTTATCACTGCACAACCTCTACTTAGTCATGGATTTGAGATCAATCTGACTCAGATTTCCCTCAGTCAATGCCTGCCATCAGCATCTGATTTTATTCTTTTGCTTCTCACCACAGCCGGCTGAGAAAACAGTGCATCTACCAATATCAAAAGCTATGTTTCCCTAAAAGAAAATTCCCATGAAAAGAAACAGGATGAAAGAAGGAAACAGGCTATATTGAATGCTTGTGGGTATGCGGTCTCATTTTCTTTGTATTCTTTTTTATCCATTCAATGAGTAGATTTAAACAATACCATTTTCAGTCCTTGGGGAGCTTTACTGAGTCCTTCCCAACACGAATTTAAGAATAAGGAAAGTAAGCTTAAAATTCTATATATCAGCTAAATAGCTCTAATTGTTGGGGCTTTGTAATCGATACATTATGGATAAGAACAGACGCGTTAAAACTCCTCTTAAGGGGCAGAATGGCCCTCAGATCTGAAACTCTTACTCAGTGAATACTGACATGTTGAAAGAAAGGATGTAACAACTAGGGAAAAGGTTGATTAGTCACCAAAAAAAAAGTAGAAAATGAAAACCACAGAGGTATATAATAATAGTGTTTAGCCATACAAGTTCCAACATTGAGAAAACATTTGCCAACAGATCAAGAATTTTAGTTCTCCTGGCAAAATTATCCATATTTTGGAGATAACAGCTGGGAGGTACAGCCAACAAAATTCTGTTCTTATCATCTCACTTTGAAAATCACCCCTTTCAGTGAGCTGGATGTGTTAAACGATTCCAGGTCTACTGATATAAGACTTGTACTTCCTCTATTTATCTTCGTCCTGAATTCCATACTGACCAAGAAAACATGATTTGGTTTCCTCTGTGTGGTGACTTTCCTAACGGAATTCAGTAGATATTCTTTGAATGTAGTCATGGTGCTCTGAGTGTTCCAGCTCAATCAGATGCATACTAATTTTTATAAATTAATAACTTGACTTTTTTGCTCTATACTATCAAATCTGTGGCCTCACTTATTATCAGTCTGCTCCTGAAAAGGGAATTCATTGCAGTGACAAAGTAGACTTCTAACCTTGCAGGTTTGAGGGCTTGGCTGTAGACCTGGAGAACTTCGTTAAGGTCTATCAACTTGGGAGACTCTCACAGAGTAGCCATCTGGCCTCCACACTGCCACACACACCCTTCGGCACTGCTAAGACCTGGCAAGAAAGCTGAATTGTAACGAATCTGCCAAGATAGGTTAGTGCTATTTTCAAAGAGAAGAAGCAAGAACTGGAAGGTAAGGTCCTGGGGGAGTAACACCTTAAGGGTAGAAGAGGAGGGATAAAGGGAAGGGAAAGGTCAATCAATGTAAAAGATGAGATTGGGAAAGGTTAAAGTACCTTGGAGTTCATGGTCAGAACCATCCCATGATACACAAAAAGAAAAAGACAAAGGGCTGGGCAGAAATTTTTCAAAACTGAAGGTTTAGGGGAGCCTGGGTGGCTCAGTTGGTTAAGCGACTGCCTTAGGCTCAGGTCATGATCCCAGAGACCCGGGATTGAGTCCCACATGGGGCTCCCTGCTCGGCGGGAGGCCTGCTTCTCCCTCTCTCACTCCCCCCCACTTGTGTTCCCTCTCTGGCTGTGTTTCTCTCTGTCAAATAAATAAAAATCTTTAAAAAACAAAAAACAAAAAAACTGAAGGTTTATGTCAGGAGGAATGACAGCCTGCTAAGAGCAAGAGTAGGTGGGAAATTTCTGTCGGCAGAACCCAGGGAACTACGAGGCTGGGACTTTAGGTGTCTACGATAAGTCATTCAGACTTCAATTCACAGAGTGAACCCAAACTCAGGGGAAATTATATCGCTCCCTCAGCCCCTAAGCAGAAATGAGTGCAGGTTGCTTGGCCTTGGATCTGATGTGAAGAAGTAAAGAGAACATCTAGAAGTGCCTGAAGTTGCATGAGTAATCCTATGTCAAATAATGTGAGACTGTGTGACTAGAATGTACCTTTTTACATCTCAGTAATATGTGTGCATATCCATATCTAGTTTTATTGCAACATTAATAGAACTTAATCATTGTTCATTAGACCTGATCACAACTTACTTACTTACTTACTTACTTATTTATTTATCTATTTATTTATCTATTTATTTATCTATTTATTTATTGACTTACTTATTTATTTAGATCACAACTCTTTTGGAGCAGAGATGAGCTCCGAAGAATGAAGGACAGAACACCACATCATAGCATCGTCTGCAGGAGCAGCTCTTAATCCTTTCGATCTCGGGACCCTTTACTCTTGAAAGTGACTGAAGACCCCAAACAACTTTTGTTACTGTGGGTTATAGCTATTGATAGTCACTGTATTAGAAGTTAAAGTGAGAAATTATTAAGTATTTATTTATTAATTCATTTCAGGATGATGGATTCATCTAATGAATAATAAATGAACATAACAGATTTTGTGAAAATAATATTTTATAAAACAAAAAATGTAATGAGTGCCACTTGCAGTTATGTAACTCTACTACCTGGCTAAACCGAAGACAGCTGGATTCTTATATCTGTTTCTACATTTAACCTGTTGTGATAAGCTGATGTGTTTGAACTACTTGGAGGAAATCCAGCTTCACACAGATATGTAGCTGGAAAATGGAGGAACTTGAGGCGCCTGGGTGGCTCAGTCAGTTAACCGTCTGCCTTTGGCTCAAGTCATAATCCCAGGGTCCTGGTATCAAGCGCCACATAGGGTTCCCTGCTCAGCAGAGAACCTGCTTCTCCCTCTGACTCCCACCACACTTGTTCTTTCTCTGTCTCTCAAATAAATAAATAAATCTTTAAAAAAAAAAAAAAGGGAGGAAAGAAAAAAAGAAAGAAAATAGAGAAGTATATTAATAACTTTTTTGGATAATTGTAGATATTCTTCTTTAGTGAAATAGCAAAATGTAACAGTATCTTCTTAAAATATTTTCTTAAAAATTACATAAAAGTAAACTGTGTGAATAAGTTTTTCATACTTTATTCTACTAAAATTTATGGGTCTATCTTGGATTGTAAAGAGATATTTTATCTGTGCATGAATTTGTAACATCATGCACTGTTTATTTAGAAAATATTGGTTCACCAAGTTATGCATATCTTCAAAATGTTGGCACAATTTGTTATACAATATCAAAAAAATCATATTTTTTAAAAAAATTACCACTGGTCTCATCAAAAGTGTCTTTAAACACTGAGAAGCTGGCATGCTTACAGAGCAGATATGTTTTGCAAAATCCTAATTTTCTCCTTAAAGTTCTAATTTTATCATTGCCAACAAATGCTTTTAGTTGTTTTTCTTGAAATGAGAAGCTCATTTTGCTCATTTCCAAGAAAATATTTGCCAGTTATCCAAGTTTGAATATCCAGTTTGTCAGTTGCTCTTTTTTTTTTTTTAAAGATTTTATTAATTTGACAGAGAGAAACAAAGCCAGAGAGGGAACACAAGCAGGGGGAGTGAGAGGGAGAAGCAGGCTTCCCGCCGAGCAGGGAGTCCAATGTGGGGCTCGATCCCAGGTCTCCGGGATCATGACCTGAGCCGAAGGCAGTCGCTTAACCAACTGAGCCACCCAGGCGTCCCTGTCAGTTGCTCTTTTAAATAAAAATGATGCTCAAAGAAAAGAGTGTCGGGGCACTTGGCTGGCTCAGTCAGTAGAGCATGCGACTCTTGATCTCATGGTCATTAGTTCAAGCCCCACATTAGGCATAGAGCTTACTTTTAAAAAAAAAAAAAAAGGTGTCTAATTCAGTTTGCAACTCAAACCACTGCATAAATGCTTTCCCCGAAAGAAAATGGTAGCAAATGTTCTTGAAAATTTTCCATTATGTTATACCGAATAGTAAAAGAATGTGTACTTGGGAATTAGAGTGACTATTCATGTCAACTTAATTTTCAATAATATGAGTACAATTAATAATTTTTACATAACAACAAGGATAGTCTTTAAAAAATGGCATTTTAAAACTATGCATGGTAGTAAAGAAAAAAAATGGCTATCATCATTTACTGCCACACCCTCGATTTATGCCAAGAAACCAGCAATTCTATCCATCAGTGCAAATGTCAAAGTAGTGGAAAAGGGAAGAGCAGAGAGGCGCAGAATGAGAGAGAGAACCCCAAACAGACTCCACGCCCATTGAGGAGCCTGACCGACACAGGGCTCAATCCCACAACCCCAAGATCCTGTCTGAGACACCCCATTGCCCCTTATATTTTGGTACTATTATAAAATAATTTTGACTTCACTGACCCCCTGGAAGTGTCTCAGGGGTCCTGGGGGTCTGTGGAAGAAAATTATCTGGTTGTCCAGATGATGGCACTAGAAGGTTTTAGTTAGAGGAAAGAGAGCCGAACTGTGGTCCTAACAAGGAATGGCATGATGTATTTGGAGACCATTCTGGGAGAGGGTGTGCCCATTAAATCACAGTGCAACAAATATAATATATACCTCCACCCCCATTTATCTTGGATGAATTTCACAACTGATTAACATTTCCTTAGCGAACAAACTGCTTGAGTTTTTAGGTCAGTAGCCTATGGACGCTTGTTATTTCACTGAAGAATGGATTCCGAGATGTGCTAATTTTATGTGTAATCAGAGTACTCGTGACTCATTCATATGTTTTATTTATGTATGCTTTTATTTATTTATTTATTTACTTATTTATTTTAGACAGGGCAGAGGGGGAGAAAGAGAGAATCTCAAGCAGACCACTTGCTGAGTGTGGAGCCCCACACAGGCCTTGATATCACGACCCTGAGCTCATGACCTGAGCCAAAACCAAAAGTTGACTGCTTAATGGAATAAGCCACCCAGTCATCCCTCATATGTTCATTTATTAATGCTTTCAACAAACACTTCTTTAGGCACCTGTAAAGACAAAGGCACTGTGAATCATAGGCATGATCAATCCACATCGGTTGCTAGAAAAGAAGGCTGAGAGAGATGAGGACAAAAGCTAACACAGACATCTCTGCCCCGTTGGAACTGGAGAGAAGCCAGCAACAAACAGACCACTGATCAGAATCCAGTGTCTGCATGCGAGCCCTATGTGGAACACCACCTGAATTGGGTCAACAAGGAGCTCCTCCTCGCTGAAACTGCCAAGCTTGCCAATTCCAGGTTGGATCCCTAGCTCTGACAATCCCCATCCTTCCTCATTCCTGCAGAAAAGAAAAGTATCAATTTATCACTGTATCAAAGCACTAGCAGAAAAAACTTTTTAAAAAAAATCTTGTGCTCTTATTGAAATGCTGATCTTTCATTTGGCTTAAGAAACTGCATTCTCTTTTAGGTCAATGATAGTTATTTTCTGAAAGATCTGAATTAGCTCTTGAGTTTTACTCTTTTCAGACCTCTCTTCAGCCACAGTACAGAGTAGACATGTATTGTTCTTGCCACCCAGAATCTTTTCTCCCTTCCTCAGGTACTAGCTCCCAGATTCCTTTTGCTGGGGCCAGTCCTCCTCTGTTCTTGGTCTGTGCGGCTTGGCAAGAGGCTTATTTCACCTGCTTCCCCAAACCAATGTTCTAACTGCGGGCCATGATGACTTGATTAAGGATGAGCATGTGACTCAATCTAGGCAAATGGTAATGAAAGAAAATTTTTTGAAGTTTTTAAAGAAAGAAGCTCTCCTTTACTGTTGGTGTGGCTTACAGGATGTGGTTTAGGTATATAGTTGCATGCTTTCAAGCCTCCGTGATGAAGGATGAGTCTGACTGCTAACGGAGCACACAGAGGTGGAGACAGCCAAGAAGTAGGGATACTGAGTCCTGCTCTTACCCCTAGCTTCACATTACTGCTTTTAGCCATGTAGTGTTGGAGTTCCTACTGTTTTCAAGAAGAAGAGTCTTCACTGATACATCTCCCCACCCCCTAGTACCAGATACAAATCTATGTAGAGAACCAGATAATGCAATTTCCAAAATATCACACTGGCAAATCTTCATGCCTTTGTTAATTTAACCAGAACTAATTTTTTCATCTTTTCCATGCTTCTTTAGCACTCTACAGATAGCTAAACTTAAAATACTTAATAGAATTTCATATGTTGCAATTTATTTTTATACTTGTCTTAGATTTTGAGCTAAGAAAAAGATCCATGTCTTAATCATCCTTATATCTCTAGTACCTAACAAAACATTTACCACATATGTCTGACAAACTGTAGTCAAATTAAATTTCTAGAGTCAGAGAGAAGTTTAACAAAGGCCTTCCATGTCTGGAGACTTCCAGCCCAACATCGGTCATTTGCTTGACATGCAGAATAGAGATCCCAGCCCTTGGTGCCTTGGCTCGTTTTAAGTCCATTTCTCCTTAGATCCATTCCTGGACCTTTCCACTGATCTGCTCTGTATGGCAGAGGGGAGGATTTCTCATATTTTCACATTATCTGGCATCTGGCTTGGTTCCACCAATGCTCATTAATGGAATAGGGAGGACAAAGGAGAACTCAGAGTATTTCTCCCCTTCTCTCTGCCTCAGACCAGGTCTCAGGTAATGGCTGTGTCTCTAAAAATTAATCAGATCCTGCTACTCAGACCTACTTTCGTCAGCTTCATCTGGGTTGCCATGTCTCCTGAGCTCTAGGAATAGTGCCTCCTTCTAAGGAAGGTGAGAGCAATCTGTTCTTCCTAATTTCGAGGTCACCTCACAGTCCTTTTGGTTTGTCACCATCTTCCCTTGCCTGTATTATCAATCCCAAGCATTGGTTCATCTGATCAAGACACAATGAGATGACAGGCACTAGGGTTGCCCATGGCTAACTGGAAATTGTTTCTATCTATTTAATTCATAGAGATGCCCATCTACATGAACTAATACCATAATGCATCAACTAACTCATTCTATTCACCACAGGTTTGCCATACATCAGTCGTGGGGTGAGGTGATAAGTATGAGACCTGTAGGCAAAATTGTGAAGTAGTTGGAATTCACCTTGATCATCCTAACCCTCAGGTCATTGGCTGTCTTGTATCATGTTAACAGCCTTCTGTCACATACTGGATTCCCACCAAAACCTATCTCATCCAAAGATCAGTTACCTTCACATGCAAATGACTAGTGGCTACTTAAACAATAATCCTCTGAGAGAAGTATGTATTTCAATGGGTATTGAAATCTTAATATAAAATATTTAACCTTCTTCAGGAATTTGAAATGAGAGCAAGTTGAGGTAGTTATCCAATGCCCAGGATGCCTTCCAGCCTCTGTAATAAGACCACTATTCCTTGGCCTATATTTTTTGCAGTCCCTCTCTGAAGGTATTAAACGCTTTTTACTAGGGGTGCCTGGGTGGCTCAGTTGGTTAAACCGCTGCCTTCTGTTCAGGTCATGATCCAGGAGTCCAGGGATCAAGTGCTGATCTGGCTTCCAGCTCCGTGAGGAGTCTGCTTCTCCCTCTGAATTTCTCTGCTCCCATGCTCCCTCTTCATTCTCTCTCTCAAATAAATAATAAATAAATCTTTTTTTTTTAAGTTTTTTACTAAATATTCTATTCCATTGCTACTTACGGTGAAATGCGTATAGGTAAAGCTACATTTTCAATAACCTTGTGTTAAAAATAAAGGACTTCCTATGAACAGCCCAGTGAGTATTTCAAGATGTAATCTTGCTCTTCCTCTTTCCTTCCCTTCTGCTCCCTTCCCTTCCCTTCTCTTCAGGGATCAAGACAGCCCAGCACAAGATATATCACAGCCCAAGCTAAGTGAGAAGTGTATCCATGCAATGTGGGGGTGAGAGGCTGGAGGTGATGATGGGATACTGGTGACATACAGAAGAATTGACCAAGTAAGTAAAGTATTAAGGATAATGGAAGCCTGGTTTCTTAATTTTGGAAAAGGGGATTCCAGATATGGAAATGGGATGGGCACCTGGGGGGCTCAGTCAGTTAAGCAGCTGACTCTTGGTTTCAGCTCAGGTTGTGATCTCAGGGTTGTGAGATCAAGCCCCACATTGTTCTCAGCACTCAACACAGGGTCTGCGTGAGGGTCTCTCCTTCTGCCTGTCTCCCCCACCTGTACTCTCCCTCTCTCTAAAATAAATAAATAAATCTTTTAAAATATATATATATGGAAATGGAGAACTAGAATGAATCCTGCAGTGTTGGATTGAAATTGGACACATGAGTGTGATTTAGATAAATACAGAAATATAGGTATTGAACCTGTATATACACATTGTGTGTGTGTGTGTGTGTGTGTGTGTGTGTGTGTGTATGTGTACAGACATGTGTGCATACACATTCCCTACTTCTGTCCATGGAAAGGATCTAGGGGATCTAGGAGTAGTAACTCTCCAATAGAAATGAGATCATCTAGTATCCAGACTGGTTTTCTCAATACTATTCTCCACTAAAAGAAGCCAGGGTTCCTTGCAGAAATAGTAGATCTCGGGACTAGGGAAGAGGAAGACTGAGATGAGCCAGGAATAAAAACTTCTGTCAGAAAGTAAGGAAACAGGGACATGTCAAAAGGACACAGAAGTCATCCTAAAAGTGCTCCTACTGACCAAATTAAGAAAAAATTGTGAATGAGAATTGATAATTGAGGTATTAGTGATAATAGCAATAATGATAATAACAGATTATAGCCCACTGAAGAAATTAGGAATTGCTAAGGCCATGCTAGAAACAAATTAATTAAGTAAAGATTTAATGAGACACTAGGTATTTACATGGTCTCAGTGCACATCCTCACACAAATATTTGTTAATTTACAAAGGCTAAAGGAGTAATTTTGCAATGGACAAGACATTGTCTTAATCAAGTGATGAAAGTGAATATTCTCCATAACAGGATAAATAAAAGCTGGTTTTCTGGCAGGATGGAATGAGAAGATCCCAGCATCCAGCAGTGCCTTTGTGTTTTGTGATATTCCTGCCAATGGTATATAACCTGAATCTAATAACAAGGAAACCAAACTCAAATTGGCTGGAGGGGAGGGCATTCCCTAAGATAACTGGCTTATAATCTTCAAAAATGTTAAGATAATGGAAACCAAAAGACTGAAGGATGGTGCCCAACTGAAGGAAACATGACAGCATGAACAAGCTATTCTCAAATGGATTAGATGATAATAATAAAACAATGTTAATCTTATGGTCGTTTTGTTTTGTTTTTTCTTCACGTTTTTATTTAAATTCCAGTTTGTTAACCTATAGAGTACTCTTCGTTTCAAGTGTAGGATTTAGTGATTCATCACTTACATACAACACCCAGCGCTCGTTACAAGTGCCCTCCTTAATACCCGTCAGACATTTAACACACCCCACCTTCCTCCCTTCAGGCAACCCTCGGTTTGTTCTCTATAGTTAAGAGTCTGTTCTATGGTTTGCCTCTCTTTTTTTTCTTTTCCGTACATTCATCTATTTGTTCTTAAACTCCACATAAGTAAAATCATATGGTATTTGTCTTTCTCTAATTTATTTCACTTACAAAATACTCTCTAGCTCCATCCATGTCATTGCAAATGGCAAGATTTCATTCTTTTTGATCGATGAGTAATGGTTCATTGTGTATATATATATATCACCACTTCCTTCTTTATTTTTTTTCTTAAGATTTTATTTATTTGACAGAGAGAAACACAGCTAGAGAGGGAACACAAGCAGGGGGAGTGAGAGAGGGAGAAGCAGGCTTCCTGCCAAGCAGGGAGCACAATGTGGGGCTCGATCCCGGGTCTCCAGGATCATGACCTGAGCTGAAGGCAGTCGATTAACCAACTGAGCCACTCAGGTGCCCCACCCCTTCCTTCTTTAACCATTCATCAGTCAGTGGACATTTGAGCTCTTTGGATATTTGGCTATTGTTGATAATGTTGCTATACATATCAGGGTGCACATATCCTTTCTAATTTGTATCCTTTGGGTAAATACTTAGTAGTGCCATTGCTGCATCATAGAGTAGTTCTTTTTTTAATTTTTTAAGGAAACTCCATACGTTTTCCAGAGTGGCTGCACCAGTTTGCACTCCCACCAACAGTGTTAGAGAGTTTCACTTTTTCCAAGTCCTTGTTAACACCTCTTGTTTCCTGTGTTGTTAATTTTAGCCATTCAGACTATTGTGAGATATCTTATATGATTTTGATTTGTATTTCCCTGACGATGAGTAATGCTGAGCATTTTTTCATGTGTCTGTTAGCCATCTAGATGTCTTCTTTGGAAAAATGTCTATTCATGTGTTCTGCCCATTTTTTAAATGGCTTCTTTGTTTGGGGGGGTGTTGAGTTTGATAAGTTCTTTATAGATTTTTGAATACTAGCCCTTTATCAGATATGTTTTTTCAAATATCTTCTTCCATTCCATAGGTGGCCTTTTTAGCTTTCTTGATTATTTCCTTTGCTGTGCAGAAGTGTTTTTTCTTAATTTGGTCGCAATAGTTCACTTTCATTTTTGTTTCCCTAGCCTCAGAAAATGTGTCTAATAAGAAGTTGTTACAGCCCAGTTAACTCAAAGAAGTTACTGCCTATGTTCTTCTCCAGGATTTTGATGCTCCTGTCTCACATTTAGGTCTTTCATCCATTCTGAATTTATTTTTGTATATGATGTAAAAATGTGGTCCAGTTTCATTCTGCATGTTGCTGTCCAGTTTTCCCAACAACATTTATTGAAGAGAATGTCTTTTTCTCACTGAATATTTTTCCTGTTGTGTCAAAAATTAGTTGACCACATAGTTGTGGGTTCATTTCTGGATTTTCTATTCTGTTTTTTTTTTTTAATCTGCCTGTTTTTTTGTAAGTACCATACTGTCTTGATCACTACAGCTTTGTGACATAACTTGAAGTCTGCTACCATGATGCCTCCAGCTTTTTCTCTTTCTAGAGTGCTTTAGCTACTCAGGGTCTTCTGTGGCTCCATACAGACGCTAGGGTTTTCTGTTCTAGCTCTGTGAAGAATACTGGTGGTACTTCCATAGAGATTGAAGTAAATGTGTAGATTGCTTTGGGTAGTATAGGCATTTCAACAATATTTGTTCTTCCAATCTGTTAGCAGGAAAGTTTTTCCATTTCTTTGTGTCATCTTCAGTTTCTTCCATAACTATGTTATAGTGCTCAGAATATAGATCTTTTACCTCTTTGCTTAGGTTTATTCCTAAGTATCTTAGGGTGTTTGGTGTGATTGTACATGGAATCAATTCCTTGATTTCTCTTTCGGCTGGTTCAACCCTGGTATATAAAAATGCAATGGATTTCTGAACATTGATCTCATTTCCTGTGACTTTACTGAATTCATGTATTAGCTATAGGAATTTTTTGGTGGAGTCTTTTGGGTTTTCAATATAGAGTCATCTGAAATGGTGAGTTTGACTTCTTCCTTGCTGACTTGAATGCCTTTTCCTATGGTTACTTTAACTATACTGTACTTATGTAGGACAATGTCCTCACTAGTATAAAATATATACTAAAAAAAGAAAGAAAGAAAGAAAGAAAATATATACTAAAGTTTGTGCAAGGATGAACCAGGAGGTTGGTGACATTCTCTCAAATAATTCAGAAAAAAAAGTGTACTGTGTTGACATTTTTTTCTGTGAGTTTATTTTCTATATAAAAAGTGTAAAAATATAATTTCATTCTGTGTCTTGCCTATACAAGTCCCTGAAACAGTGCAAAGTTTGTTTGATTTTTTTTATTGTGACTGAATCCAACTTAAATTAAAATACAAAATGTTGGGATGTGTGGGTGGCTCAGTTGGTTAAGCGACTGCCTTCAGCTCAGGTTGTGATCCTGGAGTCCCGGCATCAAGTCCCACATCGGGCTCCCAGCTCTGTGGGGAGTCTTCTTCTCCCTCTGATCTTCTCCCCTCTCATGCTCTCCCTCTCTCTCTCATCTCTGTCTCTCAAATAAATAAATAAAATCTTTTTAAAAATAAAATAAAAAAAATAAAATACAAAATGTTTAATGAACATAAATCCAATACATGTGTGGGAAACAAAAGAGATCTCTACTAGTATTTACACTCTTTAGTCTTTTTAAAAGATAATAACTGCAGCATACACTTAGATCTTTCACTCCTATGAGATAAATTAACAGTCTTCAAGAGAATCAGTGCTGTGCAGACTTTTTTAGTCTGCTAAAGGCCAATTTGTAGCACAGAACCAATGCAATACTGTAGCAGAAACCATAAATTACAAAGTAATAACTCTCACGCAAAGTAATTACAATCCTCATTACACACCTCTTTGAACAGAACAATATACTTTCTCTGAGGAAACAGACCTCTTTCCCCAACAAGATACTTCACAACATGCCTTTCCAAACTAAAGAAACACTTTTCCATTCAACAGTGGTATTTTTTTTTAAGATTTTATTTATTTGACAGAGAGAACACAGTCAGAGAGGGAACACAAGTGGGAGGAGTGAGAGAGGGAGAAGCAGACTTCCCGCAGAGCAGGGAGCCCGATGTGGGACTCGATCCCGGGTCTCCGGGATCATGACCTGGGCTGAAGGCAGTGGCTTAACCAACTGAGCCACCCAGGTGCCCCAACACTGGTATTTTTAAAACCGTTAAAACATCTGGTTACACAAGTAGATTTAATAATTATACCTTTAAGAAGAAAGAATTTTTAAGAGATAAATTTATGGGCACCTGGGTGGCTCAGTGGGTTAAAGCCTCTGCCTTCAGCTCAGGTCATGATCTCAGGGTCCTGGGATCGAGGCCCGCATCGGGCTCTCTGCTCAGCGGGAGCCTGCTTCCTCCTCTCTCTCTGCCTGCTTCTCTGCCTACTTGTGATCTCTCTCTGTCAAATAAATAAATAAATAAAATCTTTTAAAAAGAGAGAGAGAGAGAGAAATTTATTTTACCCATTACATTAACTGATAGAGCATTTAATCACAAGCAGCAAGATAATCACCAAAGATATCAAATAAAAACATTTTAAAACATTCATTTCATTAAATATTTACTAAATGGCCATCTCCTGCAAGGCTTAAGCTAGATGCTGTGAGGGGAAAATAAAAACAATCCAGGTCCCAGCATTAGACTCCAGGAGCTTATCTTCTACAACCAAGTACAGCATTATTACACACTTACTAGTAGCCATTTATCCTATCAAGAGACTAAGGCAGAATAATTTGAATTATCAAAATCTACATCCAGAGGAGGAGCGGTGTCTGAAACAAATTAACAAAATCAAGGAAACTTAGCTAAACTTCTCTCGGATGACAGAAGTATACCATGTGTTCAAGTCTTAAATGTGGTTAATAGTGTCACTGCACTTGCACCAGAAAGAGGAAAAGCCATCCCCCTTCAACAAAAACAAACAAAAATACATAAGAGAGAATAGGCTAAAAGGAATTATCAAGAGCCAACGTACAAAATTACTTGTGAGACCGAGGGACATGTATAAAAGGGATGATGGGCTTTGCCACACAAAACGATTGGAGGGTTTGTGGGTGGACTGTATATTTATATGAGACCCACGTTAAATATTTCCCACCACTTGACAGAACACTGACCTACCCAGGATTGCTTCCTGTTCTGTTGCCAAAACACAGGGAAAAAGTAAGCACCCTATTCATCAGGCCCTTGGGCTGCTCTGTGGCCCGGTACCTCCCAATCTGTTCTCAAACTGTGTCAATAAACTGGCAAGCATTGCATCTAGTCAGTTATTAACCTGTGTATCATTAATGTTACTGCACGACGTGATATAGCGCATAATTCATTAAAGTTTAAACATCATGATACCCTGAGGAATTCCCAACAAAACTGGATGGGTTAATTTTGAGCTGTGGAGTAGACCCAGTGAGTAATTATATCCCACCCTGCCTTAAGGCTCATATTGTTCATTTAATTAATTAAAGGTACCGTGCCATGGGGATCAACACCATAATCAAAACAAAATTCACTTTAAAAGGAAATATTATCAACTTGTTATGAATTGAAATGATGTCAAGATATTAAGCAGACTTGGGACGCCTGGGTGGCTCAGTTGGTTAAGCAACTGCCTTCGGCTCAGGTCATGATCCCGGAGACGGGGGATCGAGTTCCACATTGGGCTCCCTGCTCGGCGGGAAGCCTGCTTCTCCCTCTCTCACTCCCCCTGCTTGTGTTCCCTCTCTCGCTGTGTTTCTCGCTGTCAAATAAATAAAATCTTAAAAAAAAAAAATATTAAGCAGACTCACTCGTGTAGAAAAAGATATCACAATCTTATCATTCTGGAAAATATTTTAATTTCTTAACCAAACATCACTGAGAGATATGACAGATTCAATCTCTAGGGCAAGGGAAAATTCTCAACGCATTCGGAGGCCTTGCAATGCCTGCTGCTTTCACACAGGCTGAAGTAGGTGAGTTCTGTGGATCTCAACACAGATCAAACAACATTTACCATTTGAATACCCGTGAGTGCAAATCTGAGATGGATGAGTTAGATTAGTTTGATTACAGAGATCTGACCTTCTTTGTGGTGCTGAAGCTGATAGCAAAATGGTAACCGTCAATCAGAATTCTAGGAAAGAGCTGTTAGCAGGGATTTTTGTGTTTTGTTTTTTCTCCACAGACATGTCTGGGGTGGTGAGCTGGTGACAACTTTTAATGGAAAGAGGCTCTCACTTTTCGGCCCTTCAGAGGCTGTGGTGGGCGGTGATTGCTCAACAAAAAAGCTGCTGCTTCGCCCTCCGCGGTGCAGAGAAGAGTGCGGAATGTGGCCAGCTGTTGAACAAAAGAGCAGAGTTGGCTTCAGCTTGGAAAGTCACACCGAGGCTGGTGAACTGCCCTCCATAGAAAGTTATGAAACATATAACCTTTCCTCTACCAGGAACTAAAATATTGCAGTAAAAGGGCTCTAAATTATGAGTCATATATATAATAAAATATCACTTCTGCTAAGTTCTCACCACCACACAAATACCTGTGGGTTCAAAAACGAAGTACATAAGCATTCTTCATCTGAGGATCAAAGTCATATGAGGAAATAACCTTTAGAATGTGGTTCAAAGAGGACATATCTAGAAATCAGAGAATATCACCTACAAAGGCAAAATAGGACCATGGAAAGGTCGCTGTACTAGCTTTCAGAGCTAGGTCCCAGTCCTAGGTCTGGCTCTGACCAGTTGGGTGACGTTGGGTGCTAGTCTTGTGTTACTTCATCAGTTAAGTGAAGCACTGGATCATATGATCTCAATAGGTAATATTGGAAGGTAACTCTTGGAATCAAATCGAACACGTACCAGCACTCCAGTACAACGTAGCCTTGGTTTTCGTGGCAAACTTGTGGTGTTCATCCTATAGATTCCTTAAGCAAGAATTTTGCTCTCACCATATTTGAACGTTGAACAACTAAACATGGTAAACGCTTGGGTTGTTCAACCTCTGATTATGTTTAAATAAAATTTCAGTGATATAGGCATATTTCTCATCAAAAAAGCTTAATTTTTCTTATTACAAAAAATGCTGACTTGTCTTAAAAACTTCATACAACACCCAAAGCATCAAGAAGAAACTTGAAATTACTAATGATCACTTTACAAGATATAATCACAGTTAACATTATGAAGTATATCCTTTCAGATTTTTTTATATATATAAACATGTGAATGCATACACACATGTTTTATTATAAAAACGGGCTCAATTATGTTCTTTTGAAACTGTATTTTTTATTCAATATGTACCTGTATATCTTTGCATGTCAATAAACATAAATCTATGCCACTATATTTAATTGCTGAAATTTTCTACTTAAGCATGTTATATAAAATATTTAATAATTCCTTGGTGATGTAATACTATTTATCAAGATTTATCACAGGTCCACAGTAGTAAAATGAAGGCTGGATAAACTAGCTGAATAATTGTACTTTCTTGAAAATGTTTACCAAAAACATATTACCAATTACTTCAACTAAGTTTCTGATGTTTCTTTTCCTATTTTGTTTGAGCAAAGACAAATTATTAAATTATTGAGAATAAAAGTCCCACATCAGGCTCGCAGCTCAGTGGGGAGGGAGCCAGCTTCTCCCTCTGCCTGCTGCTCTCCCTGCTTTTGCTCTCTCTCTCTCTGACATATTTTTTTTTTTTTAAGTCTCCATTCTCTAAGCTGTGCTAGTAATTTAATTGCACAATCAAGCAAAATCACACTTAGATAGGGATACCTGGGTGGTTCAGTTAGTTAAGCATCTGCCTTCATCTCAGGTCAAGATCCCAAGGTCCTGGAATCAAGTCCCGCATCAGGCTCTCTGCTCAGTGGGGAGTCTGCTTCTCCCTCCACCCCCATCCCGCTCATGCTCACTCTCTCTCTCAAGTAAATTAATAAAATATTTTTTTAAATTCACATGAGGACACATCTATTAAGTTTCTGTCATCATCATTTAGTTGAAGCCTAAAATATTTCTTGCACAGTCCTAGCCAGGATGGAGGCGGGGGTGATGGATGTCCTCCGTAATAAGCAGGCGGCAGCCTGTCACTGTCCACGGAGACGCGGAGACAGGTTCATGCACCATATACAAGCAGCCGAGTCTTCCCACAGGTGATGCTGTGATAGGTCTTATCAAAGGGCACAGCTGGGTAAGAGAAGACAAATACTTACAACCTACTATTACTCATTTTTCATTACACCAGATTATAGTCAGAGCCACATGAAGCTTGAACAATCCTCTGGGAGAGTCAAGCAACAGAGGTAAACAAAATCTAACCTCTGGAGCCACAGGGAAAACACTCCACCTTCCGCAGATCATGGGGCTCAGGTCTGTTCAGAAAGGTCTCTCCAGATGGCTGTGCGGGAATCCCAAGGCCTGAATCAGAGCACGGGCTCCCTGGCCTAGCAAGCACAGCTTCCCTCCTGGTGAAGCTACCCATTCCTCGGAAGACCTTGGCTTCTTTTTTTCTTTTAAGATTTAATTTTCTATTTGAGAAACAGAGAGGTAGAGAGCAGGTGCAAGGGAAGGTGCAAGGGAGAGAGAGAGAGAGCAGGAGTTGAAGAAGGGGCAGGGGAAGGGGCAGGGATCCCCCAGATGCCAGACTGCAACCTGAGCCAAAGGCAGCTGCTTGACTGAGCCACCCAGGCACCCCTCTCACCCTCCTTTGACTCCTCTGCAAGTTGGTCATGGCTCCCGACCTCTGTAACACCTTAACCTCACTGGAATTCACTCTAGATCTTTCTCTGACCTGCCTGCACATTTTGGTGAGACTCACTGAACCTAAACTGCTTCCCTTTCTGGCTCTGGGTCTCCCTCCCAATCACAGCCCAGCGAGGCAGACGCTCTATCTGCCAGTCCCTGCTCATATTTGCTTCTCTTGGCTCTGGTGTCCTCCGCCACCACGCTACCCTCAAAATGCACACCCTTGGCTGGCCCTTAACAGGGCGCCACTGATCTCTGGGCCCCTGGGCTTCCTGCAGACAGAAAATCTGCCGCTCTATCCCGAAGGCTGATAGTATCTACACGAGTCCTGCTCAGGGTCTCCCCAGGTCAGCCTAAAGGCCAATGTGGGTAGGATCTGTTCTGCTGGTTTTCTTGGCTCTAATACTGAAATTTTAACGTCCTTACAGAGCAAACTCTGTAGGCAAAAATACTCTTTTCTAATATTTTACAGATCACTTTGCTATGTCACTCTACAGCTCAAGTGTCCAATAGCCCTCCACTCCCTCCCAAAGCAGGATAATAAAAGTAACATCTCTCTTACAGAACATGGTGGGCTAGCTATTGTGCTAAGTCCTCTACACACATACCGCATTAAATCAACATTATCCTCTTATCTTCACTTTAAAGATGAGGCACTTGAGGGACAGCTAGGAAGTTTCAGTAAATAAGCCATCTGGCAAATAAGTCCTACACTCGCCACAGCGCTATACTGCATCTCAAAAATTTTTTTTAATTTTCCCTTAATCTCTTTTCATCCATCATTAACACACAACCAATTTCATTGCATCCACACTCTCACTCATTCTTTCTTTCCACCTCCCATCCAGCCCACACTGGATTATTTTGAAGCAAACACTGAATATCATGTCATTTCAGGAGTAAACATTTCAAAATCAATCTCTAAAATATGTAACATATCTAACTTTAATAAGGCTCCCAAAACAACCCAGTTAGCCTGACTTCTGGGCCACCGGGTCCCGGCTAACTAGATCGTCTCTGATTACGACCATACACGGGGCCCACTTGAAGCCAGTTTTGTGAAGGGTGGCCCCAGAGCATCTGAATGAAGAGACTTTGGGGGTGATTCTTAAAACTTCCGGTTTCTGATCCCTATACCAGACCTTCCGCATGAGAATTTCAGATAATGCCCAAGGATTCACAATTTGATAAGCTTCCCTGGGTCACTGTTGTACACAGTAAACTTGAGAACCTTAGGTATGAGGGTGCCCACATATTCTGCACCTTCTTTTCTTGCTTTTATTTATGATGCTCCTTCTTAAAACTGCTCCTTTTCCTTTACTACATGAAACCAGTCACTGCCCTTTTCGTAGCCCAGATATCAGCTCTTTCATGAAGTCTTTTCCTGATTTCTCCAATAAAATAGTGTCTCCCCTTTTAAACTCCCTTTACACCTAATTTCTCTTACACACGAAGCACAGTCACTGTGTTACTGTTTTTTATGCATTTATTTTATCTTGTCTATTAGATTATAAACTACTTGAGGACAAGGGACATTTTTAACACTTCTTTGTATCTTTTACATTATGCCTTGCAAGAGCTAGCAATTATTAAACAATTCTAGAATTGACTTGCACTGTCTCCTATAATTTAGAACTTTAATTTCAAAGCTAATTATATAGAGTTTTTTATATAGAAGTCCAAAGTAATGTTCCAGTGAATGAATTTTCCCCATTTCACATTTAGTCTAAAGATGCATATTCCTAGGTCATTATCATTAATTACATAATATAGCATTTTACTATTTTAAAAGGATCTTAGGTGTTGCCTCCAGATCTGTTGGACTAAGACCCTACAGGCAACTTCCCTGTGGAAAACAACTCTAAAACCCACAAAAAGCAAGGAGTCACAGGTCCTGGAGAGTGAATAGAAGCCGAGGGCCTCAAGTGGGTAGTCTGAGCTCACACGAAGGACGGATGGGAGCCCTACAAGTGAGTTCCTATCTCTACCAGCTTTTCATCTGAAGCTGAGTAGTCTGCAAGGTGCAGAAGGCTGCAATGAAGCCACAGAACAGCTCCTCAAACTCTGTACCCAAGAACCACACACGGCTGCACCGAGACCAGAGCTGCTGCACAAGAAAGAAAATTTGCAGTTCAAGCCCTGCCAAAAAAATTACCTACTCATGCAAGGGAAATAATATTCACCAGAAAAAAAATAACCAAATCCAGAATCTCTACCACTTTATGTTCATCATATCTAGAATAGAGTAAATAATAACTTAACGTACAAAGAAACAAGAAAATGGAACACATTCTCAAAAAAAAGAAATATTAAGGGTCTGACCCAAGATGAACCAAAATAGGAATTTACATGGTTTTTTTGTTTGTTTGTTTTGGGAGGTTTTTTTTTTATTAAAGATGTTATTTATTTATGTCTGTGAGAGAGAGACGGCGTGTGTGAAAGCAAGAGAGCATGAGCATCAGGGAGGGGCAGAGGGCGAAGGAGGCGCAGACTCCCTGCTGAACAGGGAGCCTGATGCGGGGCTCCGTCCCAGGACCCTGAGATCATGACTTGAGCTGAAGGCAGAGGCTTAACCAGCCACCCAGGTGCCCACAAGGTTTTTGTTTTGTTTTGTTTTAACAAGGATTTTAAAATGACGACTTTAACTACCTGAGGGTTGTATATTAAACAAGTAACTTTAATGCAGAGAAGTGGGAAGTCTCAGCAGAAAAACAGATATGATAAAATGGAACCAAATCGAAAATGTAGAACTAAAATATAGAATTGCTAAAACAAAAAATTACCCAGATAGACTTATCAGGCAACCTGACATGCCAGAGGACAGAGTGAATGAATCTAAATACAGATCAATAGAAATTATCCATGGTGAAGAGTAGAGATTTAAAAACTTTATCTAAAAAATTTTCTTAATGAAATGAGAGAGGAAGAAAAACCATAGAGACTCTTAACTATAGGAAACAAACTGAGGGTTGCTGGAGGGGTTGGAGGGATGGGGTAACTGGGTGATGGGCATAAGGAGGGCATGAACACAGAGTGTTATATGCAAGTGATGAATTACTGAACTCTACTTCTAAACTAATAATATACTATATGTTAATTAAATTGAATTTAAATAAAATATTTTTTAAAAATAGTGTCTGTTACGACTGTTAGATGACACTAAAAAAGGTTAAATATATGTGTAATTGAAATATCAGAAGGAAAGAGAAAATGGGGCACAGCATACATAGAGGTTAACTCATAAGTCATCAAAAACTGAAATGTGAGAGCTACAACCATACTTAAAGTACGAAAAAAAATTTTGTGGCATATAGTTAGACAAAGATTTCTTAAACAGGACACCATAAGCACAAACTATACGAGATAAACTGACTACATCCAGATTAAGAACTTTTGCTCTTCAAAAGACACAGTTTAAAAAACAAGGCAACCAACAGCCTGGGAGAAAAGTTCTGCAAAACATGTATTTTATTTTTTTTTTTAAGATTTTATTTATTTGACAGAGAGAAACACAGCCAGAGAGGGAACACAAGCAGGGGGAGTGAGAAAGGGAGAAGCAGGCTTCCCGCTGAGCAGGGAGCCTGATGTGGGGCTCGATCCCGGGTCTCCAGGATCATGACCTGAGCCGAAGGCAGTCGCTTAACCAACTGAGCCACCCAGGCACCCCAAAACATGTATTTTAAAAAGGACTTTATCCTGATTTTTTACAGAACCTTTGCAATTCAATAATAAAAGCCAGACATCCAATTTAAAGAGGACCAAATGGCTTCAAAAGGTATTTCACAAAAGAAGATATATGTACAGCAAACAAGCACATGAAAAAAAAGCTCAACATTACTAGTCACCAGATCAATGCAAATTTTAAAAATCACAGATACCCACTAGAATGGCAAAAGTTCAAAAGACTGACAACACCAAGTACTGACAAGGATGTGGAGGAACTAGGAATCTCATATATTGCTGGTGAGATTAGATGGAACAGTCACATTAAGAGACAATACGGCAGGACCTTATACAATTAAGCATGTAGCGCCAGCTATTACCACAAAACATGAAAATATGTGTCCACACAAAATTGTATATGCCAGATATTCCTAACTTCCAAATATGTACAGCTATTATTCAGAGCAGCCCAAAACTGGAAGCAACCCAAATATCCATCATTAGTAAATAGATTTTAAAATAAGGTGGAATATCCATATCATAGAATATTACCCAGTAACAGGTGCCTGGGTGGCTCAGTGGGTTAAAGCCTCTGCCTTCGGCTCAGGTCATGATCTCAGGGTCCTGGGATCGAGGCACGCATTGAGCTCTCTGCTCAGCAGGGAGCCTCTTTCCTCTGCTCTCTCTGCCTGCCTCTCTGACTACTTGTGATCTCTCTCTGTCAAATAAATAAATAAAATCTTTAAAAAAAAAAAAAGAAAGAATATTACCCAGTAACAAAATTGTCAGTGAACCTCAAAAACATTACGCTAAGTAAAAGAAGTAAAACACAAAAAAATATCTACATACTGTATGATTCCACTTACATAAAATTCTAGAAAAGGCAGAATCCTCATGGCAGCCTCTCAGTGACTGCCCAGGGTCAAGGGTGAGGAAGGAGGCAGAGTGCAAAGAAGTATAAGGAAATTTTTTGGCCAAGGGACCTATTTTATATCTTGACCTAGTGGTTGCTGCATGGTAATATACGATAACAAAAATCAACTACACACTAAAGCTCATGAATTTTATGGTATGAAAATCTCATAAATGACAAAGAGAATTTTTTTTAAAAAAGAGCATGGAACTATAAAACAAAGTATTCTGCACATTGAATTCAGCAGATGATTCCATTTAGATAATTTAGGATAACCCAAAGAAACTTGGCAGAACAGTTAGCCTTCCGAAGAGAATGACAGATCTATTATCAAAACTATCTGAAAACAGCCTATCAGTTTACTGGTCTGGCAGTTAAATTAAGCATTTCAGTAAGTGACTCTGGGGACAAAAATGAGCTTGAATCAAATAAAAGAAAATGAAAACCATCTGGTTTGTCCTTTTGGTCAAACAGTGACTGGGCAAGAAATAGCAACAGAAAAACCTAGAAAAAGAATTGGCACTGATTTACTTAAAAAAAAAAAAAGAATTCAGTCTTTATAGCTAGTGACATTATATGGTAGAAATGGAAGATACATAAAACAATGTTTCCCAGGGACTTCAAAAATAAAGAGCAGCTAAAACTGGAATAAGAAATTATCTTTTGGAGAGTTACTCTTAAGTAAGTGGTATTCTCAAAAGACATGTTCATTTCACTTTTTATAAAAGAGATAAACACTGAATAATCATCTCAATCCTCTCATGTTTTGAATTTTCCTAATAAACTTTTTATTTTAGAACAGTTCCAGATTTACAGAATTATTGAAAAGATAGTACAAATAGTTCTCATAAGCCCCACACTCAATGTGTCCTATTATTAATATCTTACATTAACATGGTACATTTTTCACAATTGGTAAACCAGTATTAATATGTTCTTATTAACTGAAATTCATCCTTTATTAAGATTTCCTTTGTTTTACCTAATGTCTTTTTCTGTTCCAGGATCCCACCAGGAAACATTACACTTAGTAATCATATCTCTTTGAGCATTTCTTGATGATGACAATTTCTCCCATTTACCTTGCTTTTGATAATCTTGACAGTTTTGAAGAGTACTGATCAGCTACTTTGTAGAATCTCCCTCAGTTGGGCTTTGTCTCATGTTTTTCTCATGGTTAGACTGGGAGTGGACTTTTTTTTTTAAGATTTTATTTATTGATTGACAGAGAGAGAGAGAGAGCGCACAAATGGACAGAGAGAAGCAGGCAGAGGGAGAGGGAGAAGCAGGCCTTCCGCTGAGCAGGGAGCCCAATGCAGGGCTTGATCCCGGGACCCTGGGATCATGACCTGAGCCAAAGGCAGCCACTTAACTGACTGAGCCACACAGGCGCCCCTGGGATTGGACTTCTGAAATATCTTTTGCTTCATTCTTTAACTCTTAAAATCACCACAATATCATCTCAAAACAATATCGATTATTATTTAGATAATCATTTCCATCTGATTAAAAATGAAAATGTCTGGGGCACTTGGGTAGTTCAGTCGGGTCAGGCATCTGTCTCTGGCTCAGGTCATGATTTTGGGGTCCTGAGATCAGTGGTGTCCAGCTCCCGGCTCAGCAGGGAGTCTGCTGCTCCCTCTCCCCTGCCCCTGCCCCCTGCTTGTGCACACACTCGCTCTCTCTCTCTCTCTCAAATAAATAAATATTTTTTTAAAATGAAAATGTCTGAAAGTATTCATTCTAGAGTAGAGTAAGTGAATTTAAGTAAATCTCAGTGAATTATGAATCATACTAAAGTTCTAAAATACAGTTATGTATATGCTCTACCTTATAAAACCCACATTAATAATTAATATTAATTAGCTGAGCCTCAAATTAGATACAGGAATGAAACCACAGCTAGGTAGGCATAATTCCTAAACATACAGAGGGTCATTTTTGATTAAGAGCTTTATGTATTTTAAGTAATTAAATTATATATTTTTATATATCTCTTCCAAATGGCAGGTGGATTTAAAAAAGTTATTTTCCAGCTGGCTTTAAGAGATTAAAATATCCTCAAAATGCGAGGAAAAACATGAATTATTACCACCATGATGTTATAATTTGTTAATCGTTACCCTTATCTTGTTCAAATTTAACAAAGGAATGTAAAAGTGAACAGTTTGGCACGTGGAGGAAAGAAAAACTTACTCCGCTAATGAGGCCACTGGATCTATGATGGGTCCTTATTTTCATGATATAAGGCATCTAATTTATGATGGGGAAAAGTCACAAGAATTTCCATGTCTGTCAAGCTCTGGACTTCAATCCAGACTTTTACAAAATGCTTTGATTAGTATGTCCCAGATTATTATTTGGCTTTAATCCTAGAAATAAGGCCAACAGAAGTTGGATGTGTTCAACACCCAAGGGAAAATGTTACCTGACATGACCTTGGCAAAGGTGAACCAGCTCTAGTCTTTGGTGGTAAAACAAAAACAGCTATAGGCAGGTGGGCAAGCCCAGAACAGAAGTGCTTGATTACCTGCAAAAATTACTAGCTTGTGTTCTTGCTAAGATTGTCCAGCAAGTAATTCAAAAAGGAAAACAAAAAGCAAAGAAAACCCACTCAGCACATCCAGAAGACATCGCACCCAGCTGTTTGGTAGGTCAGTCGCACAGGTTGTAGACATGAGCTGAGTTTCTGGGCATCAAAGACAGCCTGAGCCTGCAAACAGCTTGGCTTCTTGTGGGGACGCAATACGTTTATCAGAAAAACAAGTGAGGAAATGTCCTCACAAAACAGCACACTTGGCACCCAACAGCATCTCGGGAAATGCTTACAGCCCCGCAAGCAGCCCCACAAAAGTTCTGTCAACAAAAGACAAGAGACCCACTGCTGTTGTCACTCCTCACTTTCTAATTGTGACATCATCTGTGGAGGAGCAGGTCTCAGGACTGAGGTGAAGAAGAAAGTTCCCTTTTAGGGACAGCCTTTCTAAAAAAAAAAACAATAAAACCAAACCAAACAAAGGAACAGCCTTTCTCCTGATTTCTTGTTTATCTACCAGCCTGTTTATATCTCAACCCAAAAAGGAAAACAATTATAGCCTTTAAAGTCAGTGTCTGTATGCACATTACATTTCGAAGAACAGGGAGAGAAATCATCTAGTCACAGAAGGTCAAATAAGAAAGGGACGCAAGTTTTACCCGTTCCAACCAGCTATGTGATTCATAAAAGGAAAACACAAGCTTTCATCATGCCGCAGAAATTAAGGGCAGGATTTTTTTAAGTTTTGATCCAGTTTTCCTCTAGTAAATCAGGATCAACTTTGAGGAAGTGACATACCTGCTGGGAGCTGATATTTATAGGTTGTTTTAAAACGATCCACGTGACACTCTCAAGAAGAGGTGGGACTGTAAGAGAACCAGGATATGTCCAGTAGTCCCAGGAGGGAGGAAGCAGAGATAATGGGTCAAAATTTGTGAATCGAGTTTGTTTACCCTGGTGGTGAAAAGAGAATTCACACAAATTACAATGGGAGAGCTTTACACAGCACTCAAAACAAACAAACAAAAAAAATGCATCCGATAAAAGACCATTTTACTGGAATTCTTTATCTCATGGAATTATTTAGTATCTACCTTTGTATCTTAAAAAAAAGTTTCTGTCTTAAACTAAAAATTTTAGATGAAGTAGCACATTACCTAGAATTATTTAAGAAGCACTAGATGGTTTAAGATGTGTTGCAGGGGCATCTGGGTGGCTCAGTTGGTTGGGCAACTGCCTTCAGCTCAGGTCATGATCCCGGAGGCTCCGGGATCGAGCCCCACATCAGGCTCCCTGCTCGGCGGGAAGCCTGCTTCTCCCTCTCTCACTCCCCCTCCTTGTGTTCCCTCTCTAGCTGTGCTTCTCTCTGTCAAATAAATAAATAAAATCTTAAAAAAAAAAAAAAAAGATGTGTTGCAAGTTTTAAATGCTGATTGTGCAATACTGCAATATCAGAAACTAATCATGCATAGGTTTGTTAGCCATGATTTTAGATAATTTAAGACACCTTCATAATTTTCAAAACACAAATGGTAAAAGGTTGGTTCTACTCTATTGGTCAAGTATGTTCCAAACTTGCTTCAAAGCAGATAGCATATGTTCCATCTAAAGTCTAAGTCATTAAAAGAAAGTAAGAAACTTCAGGAGGAAACAAAGAATACATGCAAATATTTCATTTTACCTTTTCTTTAATAGAATCCAAAATGTCAGTAATCTTTTGCAGTTGAGAATTATGTTCACCAATCTGAAAGCATGAAATTTCAGAAGAAATGGTTACTGTGGCAGAACAGGTCTGGCTCACTCCTTTTCAGTCACTGGTTTTCAACTGTTGTTGGGTTTTTTTCCTACACCAGCCCAGAAAACAAACAGAGATTGTTCTACAATGAAGCTGTCTTTGACCTGCTGGCTTTATCATGCCAGAAGAATCTGAATAAGGTAATGTTACAGCCTCCCAGGCTGAATTTTAAGCTTGATTCCAAAACTCGTAGTAACAGCTACATAGTTTTTCAGTTTTATGAATGTTTAAGATACAGGTTAACTTAAGAGAAAACTCTCTTAGGAAACTCCAACCCAATACTATTCAGCCAGGTGCAACTTTCAGACCCTAGATCCAAATTGACTCTTGTAACATCAAAGCATTAAAAGAAAGTATCTCCGGGGACAGCTGGGTGGCTCAGTCATTAAGCATCTGCCTTTGGCTCAGGTCATGAGCCCAGGTTCCTGGGATGGAGTCCCACATGGGGGGCTCTTTGCTCAGGAGGGAGCCTGCTTCTTCCTCTCCTTCTCCCTCTGCTCCTTCCCCTGTATGTGCGCTCTCTCTCTCTCCCTCTCTCTCAAATAAATAAAATAAAAAGAAAAGAAAAAATCTCCCACTTTCAACCTAAAATGATGTAAGGTCCTGAGCCAATATAATGTATTATCAATGAGTAGAAATCATCATCAGAAAAATATATGTACGTCTTTTCATTATTAGGGATGTCCTGAATCTACCTAAGGTTTTAAATCTGCCAGGATTAAAGTATAATCCCTTGCCTCTCGCATTCCACTGCCACCAGCAGACTTGGCGGCCAAAGGGAAGGAACAAAGCCAAAGGGAAGGAACCACTGCCGTCATCGCCCTCTCTGCTCTGCCCGGTACTTCGCCCAGTCCCAGCCCCAACGAGTTACAACATCGCACAGTCAGTGGCAGAGCAAAAGCGCCCGCCCTACAAGAATGCAGTCACAGTGGGAACTGAACAGCCCAACCCACCCACGGGGATTATAACAAGGACACTTGCTTCACCACGTGTGAATATGAGACAAAGGAAAAGACAGCAACAGTTTTTAAAAACTGGTCAGTGTGTTTGAGACAACAAACCACGGTGGGAAAACTAGTGCTTCAGGATTCAGGAACTTGAACTTCACTCTGTCCTATATCTCTAAGTATGTGTCATCAGGAAGAGCCTAGAATAAAGATTTTCTTTTCTGAATCTCAGCTGTTACTCCTGCTGGTATTGTTGCAGCTGCTGCTATTTCTATTCACATAAAAATGATCAATGGACAATAAGAGGATACGTAAGACAATACTTTCCAGGTAGTTCTGAGCTGTTAGATAAATCATAAACTAAAACATAAATGTTTAAATGCTTAACTTAGTTTAAATCAT
This sequence comes from Spilogale gracilis, assembly GCA_004023965.1. NCBI lineage: Eukaryota > Metazoa > Chordata > Mammalia > Carnivora > Mephitidae > Spilogale > Spilogale gracilis. Next base: position 174,274 of record PITA01000352.1, on the reverse strand, counting down.
AAACTAAAACATAAATGTTTAATATTAATTTCAAAAGGAATACATTAAACTTAGGATGAGTTTAGTATTAAAAATGGTAGACTATCCTTTCCACGACTGAAACGCTTCATCCAACATGGCTGATGAATTATTTAAAATGAAATTAGTGGATTCTCACCTGTAAAAATACTCCCAAGACAGCTAGTCCATCTGGCTCATGAGCTGCTTCAACAAAGCTAGGGTATTTGTCTGAATTCCAGTGAACGACATGGAGCTGAAAGGGAGGTATGCAACATAATTCAAATGTTATTTTTTTAAAAAATCCTTAAAAACATAAATGAAAATGAAATATTTATATGGATGTTCTAGGTTGTGCATGCATTTGTATAATGTATTCTTCGTGGAATCCTCCTATTTGCTTTGTCCAAAAGCCAAAGACAAGTACCATGGCCACTTGTAGTGTATGGTGTACTACGGAAAGATCTACAGCACTAGTTAGAATGTTCTGGAGCACCCTGCTAAGCCCCTCTGGCCCAAGCAATCTCCATCCATTGCTGCTGTGTGACTTAAGCCCCCTCCCTAAACTTCCATGGGTGGAATTGCAAGAGAGCCGCCTTAGATCAGATCCTAGCCAGTAGCAGAGTCCACAAAACAAGCTTAGGCTCACAGGAAGGGGGAGAAGTCAACTGAGGATTGCAGTGGCAACCCTGCTGCTAAGGACAGTACCAATTATTCCTGAAGCTACCTAGTCAGATGTACATCACCAGACTTGAAGACTTTTTATGCCTGGAAAGTGCAAATTCTCTGTAACAGAACTATTTAAGTGGTATTCACACATATATTGCCTTCCATAATTATGTTCCAACCCTTTGCTGATAGCAAGTTTTAATGGGGACAAGGGGGTTTGTCTGGGAACGGAGCTAGAAACCAGACAGTCTGAGGATGAAAATGAGAGGCAGATGGTGCTACTGAGGTGGGGGAAAGGAAGGAAGGGGAGAGGGAAGGAATCGGAGGACCTGGAACTCTAGAAAATAGAAAATATACCTACTTCACAACTCTGCCCTCCTGTAAAACCCAAAGGGGGTTCACTATACACCGTACAGTGTCCCAAACACACAAACAACTGTGAAAGACTGTAGAATAACAATAAGGCAGAAAACCACCCTGGGGGGATCGTCATTCCTGAGAAAGGGAAAGAACACACTAAGGTAGACACTGAAGGGCAATGTGCCATCCTCAAACAATTTGGCCAAGATCATGAGGATGCCATGTTGCCCAAGAGCCCCTGTGTGAGCAACTGACTTCTGATACAATCTCCTTTCAGTGAATCCTTTTGGCACCTCAGGGAGGAAACACATATGAAGAGTTTCATGCACAAAATCCCCTTTCTAGCTGTCTATTTTAAAAGACAGAATTGAGTATGTTCAAAGACTGGTTTTAATCCCAGGCTTTAAATATAACCTTATATTTTATAGGCAACTAATATGGGGAAATTTCTGGATAAATAAGAATTGCCACAACTAGTGAGCTACAAAACTATAAAAAAGTCCACCATCCATAAACAATCAAGGAAGGTTGTGGGATATACAGATTGAAATTACAAAGGTGGATCCCTGTGGTGTTATGTTCTAGGTTGGTGTGAGACAGTTGGAGGAGGAACGAAACCTTGAAAACACCAGATGATGAAACAAAATTTATTTGGCTCACATGAGATAAAGACATTCCACTCTAAGGGAGGGGCTGAAAAGAACATTAAAATTGTTTTAATTGGCTCTGCGCCAATCATTGTAAGAGATGACACTAAAGATATAAAAAGAAGTGGGGGTGCCCGGGTGGCTCAGTTGTTAAGTGTCTGCCTTCGGCTCAGGTCATGATCCTGGGGTCCTGGGATCAAGCCCCACATCGGGCTCCCTGCTCAGCAGAAAGCCTGCTTCTCCCTCTCTCAGCCCCTGCCACTTGTGTTCCCTCGTTCGCTAGGTCTCTCTTTGTCAAATAAATAAATAAATACTTTTTAAAAAATTAAAAAACTAAAAGAAGTGAAATGATGTCTTTAGGTTCACAACAACTGATTAGAAAATTAATATGTAACTAAAGAGAAATGAATCTCTATATCCTTTCGCTGGTTAAAAATACAGCAAATATTTAGGGGCGCCTGGGTGGTTCAGTCACTTAAATGTCTGCCTTCAGTTCAGGTCATGATCTCACGCTCCAGGGATCCAGCCCAGCTTTGGGCTCCCTGCTCAGCAGGGAGCCTGCTTCTCCCTCTGCCCCTCTCCCCCAACTTGAGCTCCCACTCACTCCTTCAAATACATAAAATCGCTTTAAAAATAAATAAATAAATAACAGCAACTATTTAGAATATTATGGGAAACCAGAGCAAGATTTTTTTTTTAATAAGCCTTTCTCTCTCCCACACAACTTGCCTAACTGGCACCAACAGCTGCAGAGGGACTGATATCACTTGTATTAGCATTTGTGTTTGTTATTTGGGGATTTGGGAGTTTCTTTTTAAGATTTTATTTATCTGACATAGAGAGAGATAGAGCACAAGCAGGGGGAGGGGTAGGCAAAGGGAGAAGGAGAAGAAGCTCCCCACTGAGCAAGGAGCCCAATGTGGGGCTCCATCGCAGGACCCTGGGATCATGACTTGAGCTGAAGGCAGATGCTTAACCACCTGAGCCACCCAGGTGCCCCAGAAGCTGTCTTGAATTAAAACTCAAAGAAATAATACTCACATTTCAATGACATTCATTCATTGTCATTGTCATTCAATGACAATGTCATTCAACAATGACAGCCGCAGTGATTTAAGCAAATGACAAGAACTCATAACCATGACAAAACTGGAAATAAGAAGATTCTTCCCTATTAGAAAACAATTTCTTCTTTTAAAAGAAAGTTTTATTTATTTATTTATGAGAGAGAGAGAGTGCAAGCACAGGGAGGGGCAGAGAGAGAGGGAGAGAGACTCCTGAGGAGACTCTGTGTTGAGGGCAGAGCCCAATGCAGGGCTCGATTCCAGGACCCTGAGATCATAATCTGAGCCAAAATCAAGAGTCTGACTCAACCACTGAGCCACCCAGGCACCCCAGTAATTTCTAAATAATATTATTCAACATTAGCATGTTTAGCTGCATACTATTGATATGTAAATTATGTTTAGCATGCCAAAAATCACCATTAATTAAAATTATAGTTTTACTATCAACTACATATTTAATATGCTTATTATATAATCTGTACAAACTGTAATCAGATGAACTTTTAAATATGGAGTGGATTATTAGCCTACTTTTTATAGATGCATAACTCTTGGGGTAAGGTTTTCCAAGATTTAGATAACTTTAATCTCTCTCTATAATGTCCTAAATCATAAGATTGGACTAAAAGTTAAAATTTTTTTAAAGATTTTATTTATTTATTTGACAAAGAGAAACACAGAGAGAGAGGGAACACAAGCAGGGGGAGTGAGAGAGGGAGAAGCAGGCTTCCTGCCGAGTGGGAAGCCCGATGTGGTACCTGATCCTGGGTCTCCAGGATCATGACCTGAGCTGAAAGCAGTCGCTTAACCAACTGAGCCACCCAGGTGCCCCTAAAAGTTAAATTTTTATATGGTACATTTTAAATGTTTTTTTCATGTCTTTTTGTCTTTTTAAGAGTGTACAACTGGATGACAGTCATGAAGTTAGGTACAAAAGTGGCTGGAAAAACTAATTAAGAATCAGTTCTACAACTGAGCACAAAGGGATTCTTTTGAACATGAAACCAAATGTGATTCCCAAATACCTCCATCTCTAGCCTGGGCATCTTCCTTAAACTCCAGGTCTGTACCTAATGGCCCTCTTGAATGTGAGCCTTGAATATCTAATAGACATCTCAAACTTAGGGTATGCACAACAGAAAGTCAACTTCTCTCTGCAACCTGCTCCTCCCTGGACCTGCCCATCTGAGTAAATGGCAGAACAATCCTCATGTTTGCTCAAGCCAAAGTCTTAGGAATGTTTCTAGACGCCTCTTTCTTCTTCCTTCAATCTTGACACCTTTTTCCTTGGCAAGTCCCACTGATTTTCTTTCCCAAACATATCCTGGACTCACCTAACTCTCTTCATCTCCACCACCCCCATAGCCCAAACCACCATCCTTGCTCATTTGAAATACTTCCATAACCTTCTAACTTGTCTCCCAGTTTCAACATTTGCCTGACCACTTCTCCACCCAGGACCAAGTTATATTTTATAAAATATAGAATAGAACAGGACATTCCCCTGCTCAAAACCTTCTATTGTCTTTGTCTCAATACATTAAGGATAAATTCCAAACTTCTCACCATGCCCTACAAAGCCCAACAAGGTATGATCCTTGCCTATAACACAGCCTATAACCTCCCTTCATTAATTCCAATCCCAGAAGCCAGTGCCTTTCGCTTCTTAAATGTGCCAACTTCATTTCTGCCTGAGGTCATCTGTATTTGCTTGCCCACTTGCTGAGAAGCTGTCTAGATTTCTCATGGTGAGTTTTCCTAACTATTTAATCATACTACCAGATTCCATGGTATTGTTCCTAACAAAGAGCTTGCCATATGCCATTTATGTATGTGTTTATTGTCTGTCTCTAACACCCCACCAATCCTGAGATCTGGCCCAGACTTCCTCATTCTCCATCAGCATTCCTATCTCTCGCCAGAAACAATGATCCCCACCTCTCCCTTTCTCTGAAATCAAATCAATCAACAAATCCCACCAAACCAGCACTAGCTGCCAGCATTCCAATTAACTGCACTATCATCTGTTACCTGGAAATTCCCCCAAAGCCTCCTCCTCACTGACTCCCCTTATCTACTCCTGCTTCAACTCAGTTTTAGTTCAACTCAAACTGTAGCATGAATATTTTTAAAATGCAAATTTGAGGGGAGCCTGGGTGGTTCAGTGGTTAAGCGACTGCCTTCAGCTCATGTCATGATCCCGGAGACCTGGGATGGAGCCCCACATCAGGCTCCCTGCTAAATAAAAATAAAAAAATATTTTAAAAAATGCAAATTTGATCCCTTCATGATTCAAAGCCAGTTAATGGCTTCCCACTGCACTTAAAATTAAGTTTACAAGCCTTACCATGATTTATCTTTGTAAAATCAGGCCCTCCAACCTTTCCAACTTTACCTCTGGCATCTCTCCTCTTCGTTCTTCATGCGCCAATCCCACTGGCTACTCTGTTCTTCCAATATGTGATGAGTTTACCCACTCGAGCCCTCACACATGAGTCTATGCAGGGGTCCTGCGTCTCAACCCTTTGCCTGGCTCACTCCTGCTCATCCTTCACGTTTAAGCTTGAGGTACTCTTCCCAGTGAAACATTCCCTGGCTCATCCTTACTTCCTTCCAGCACGAGTAAGCTGGACAAAGATGGGTGACATGGTGGGTCACAATGAATTTTTTTTTTTTTTGGCATAATGAATTCTTAAAAAGTGAATGAATCCATGAACAAATAAACAAATAAAATTAAAAACAGCCTTAAACACATATTAAAGAACACACGAAACTCCAGTCCAAGCTTTATCGGTTTCAAGAAGGAAAGTCTACAAAAATGTCTCTTGCTCTGCAGGTCAGGACTCTGAGCCTCTGGAAAATTTCAGGATAGGAGTGTCCTTTTCAAGAAACAACTTGCCAGCTCGGATAAACCCTCTCTGAAAGTATGCTTTCAAGTTTATGACACTAGGAAGTATAACTATAAAGCAATGTGACTAATTTTTCTTAGTTGCTTAGGAGAACTCCAAAGCAGTAATCCAAAGCCAGCTCAATCCCCACAGAACCCTTCAGATTTAGAATAATGCATTCGATTCAGAACACAAAACTTTAGAAAGCAATGTGAAAACTATGCAGCCGTTGATATAAATTGATATAAACATACAGATTCAGGACTCCCACTTGCTATATTTTTTTTTTTAAAGATTTTATTTATTTGACAGAGAGAAACACAACTAGAGAGGGAACACAAGCAGGGGGAGTGAGAGAGGGAGAAGCAGGCTTCCCGCCGAGCAGGGAGCCTGATGTGGGACTCGATCCCCGGTCTCCGGGATCATGACCTGAGCCAAAGGCAGTCGCTTAACCAACTGAGCCACTCAGGCGCCCCTCACTTGCTATATTCTTGGCATCTTTTATCCAGTGCCATGGAAAACTTTGGATATACAATTTATTCTCTCATCCTGAAAACAGAGCAGGTCCCATACCCTAAGCACTTGGTCTCAAAAGTATGTGTGTGTGTGTGTGTGTGTGTGTGTGTGTGTTTCTTTTTAATTCAAAGATTTACCTATTTATTTATTTATTTGCTAGAGAGAGACACAGGGAGAGAGGGAACACAAGCAGTGGGAGTGAGAGAGGGAGAAGCAGGCTTCCCGCTGGGCAGGGAGCCCCATGCAGGGCTCGATTCCAGGACCCCGGGATCATGACCTGAGCCAAAGGTAGATGCTTAACGACTGAGTCATCCAGGTGCCCCTCAAACAAAAGTGTTTTAAGTAGACAAATGGATGTTTTGGTTGATAGGCTCGAAGAACAGATGTATGTGTTAATGGAAGAGCCAAACTGGAAAGCCCTCTTGACTGGATTTCTCTGAAGAGCAGAACTATAAAGCAGTATCTCAACTCCACAGCTCAGTAACCACAAGAAAATAAAGAAAAACTTTACTTGTCTGGTAATAACTCTGTTTCACCTAGACAACTCACAAGTCAGATTACCGCCACTTAAAAAGCTTTGGTTACATCATACAATAGCTCACTCTCATCTCATGGAAAAGCTGGGTGTTAGCAATATTTAACAGTATTAAAACTTCAAGTATATTATGCTTCGTCATTTAACAGAGGATTAGAAAAAGTAGAGTATTATTAATGAATATAATTACAAAGGAATAACATCCCAATCAAAAACAAAAAGTCAATGAATGCTTTATGGTGTTATGACTTTAATAATTAACCAAGATTCCCTTTTATACCTGTAAGTGTAGAGGTAATGTAGAGTTGAGGAGAGGTTGTGTCTTTGTTTCTTTTCCTTATACGGAACTTTGCCATTTAATATTGCTCCTACAACATCTGATATTAGTATACACCAGTGTCTGGACCAATATGTACATAACTGGGTCCAAATCAAATGCCTCTTTCTCTGCCTTCTCCCTGGACTTTCAGGGAGTAGAAAAGATATTCTAGAAAGAGTCTATAAGTTGGTATCAGACACACCTCAGTTTAAACCGATCTTAACCACTTCTTCATTGGGTAAATTACTTAATCTCTCCAAACTGGCAGTTTACTCATTTCTAGAAGGAGCCCAAAACCCCTAAGCTCTCAGAGTTGGTATAAGGCTCAGAAGGACCATGTTTATAGCTCTCATACTGATAAACTCTCCTATTGATGGAATAAAGCACTCTCAGACACTGATTCCTAATTGGCTCAGGATCAGTTTGGAGGCAAGAGAGTTGTCCTCTAGGATCCTTCTACCCCACCGGCTGGGAACCATAGAATCATGAGTAAACATGCGTCGGCTTACCTCGGCAGCGTATCTCACTCCATCCACCACGTGTTCAGAGCCGTGATCATCAGCAGACCCCCAATGAAGGTGAAACTGTCGCAAGCGGTAGCTTCCAGTGAGAGGACCCCCACGCAGAACTAAACGCCAACACATTTTAAATTGTAACAAGAGAAAAATATTTACACATGATGCCACAATCCACAACATCTCCCTGAATTATTCAACATGCCCATGTTCTCCGAGGAGTTTTTACAAATGTGTCATTCAGTTTGCACAGGCATACAATTTTTAGGTGTATGAGGAATAAAAACAAACATTTTAAAAGGTTGGAGAGTCCACAATACAGATTTTTATGAGACATCTGAGAAATCACAGCAGACATAGTGGTTATAAAGTAGAAGAAACTAGGAGCTCCTAGAGTAAAGAATGAGTCTGTTCATTGGAGGATGTCAGCGTCTCTGAATAAGGATATGATGTGTAAAGAGGGCCACCTTGAACTTGGTGGAGTAGCCCAGCACAATGGTTAAAGAACAGGCTCCAGCTCAAGAAGACCTAGGCTCAGCGCTTACTGTGTGATCAACTCTAACTTCAAAGCTATACCTTTCATGTCTGTCTCCTCAAGATAACAGCACTCCCTCCTTCTAACACTGTTTTGAAAGTATAAGAAAAGTTGAATACAAAGAACTTATCACTGCTCACAATGGGCACACAATCAGCATGCTGGGCATGTTAGCTATTATTACTATTGTTGTTGGGATGACGACAAACAATTGGCCAAGTAAGCACATCTTCTGTACTTGAAGTCTAACTTTCATGTCTCGATTTGTGTTTGTTGGTCTATTTTTAATTAGGACATTGGGCTGGATGCTCCTTAACTTCTACAACATCAAAATACAGGACAAAATTAGTTCTTTTTTTGGCAACAGAATCATATCTTAAGTATATAGAAAAGCTTCGTAAGAGAAAACATAGCTCTAAACTGTCTCCTTCTAATTAATTTTTATTGGACATGTTTAAGGAATATGGGGAGATAAGAAAGCATTGGGTGTTCAATACGCCATCGCATTATTAATCTCCCATCGACACCCAACAGAAGTGTTGGATTGTGAGCGGCAGTCTTAATAATTGTTTGATTTAAATGACCCTCCTCTTGATGGATTTCAGATAGGTAAACAGATACAGAGATAGAGATCTCTCAAAACAGTCAAGAATGATCCATCTTAGATAAGAAGCAAAGGATGTTATGGGGCACCTGGCTGGCTCAGTCAGTAGAACATGTAACTCTTAATTACAGGGTCGTGAGTTCAAGTCCCATTTCCACAGGGAGACTACAGAAGCAAAAGTTGTTAAGGAAATCACATGCAGTTTTCTACCCAAGGCAAGGCAAAAAAAAAAGGGAAATGACATTTGTCTAAAGCACATCCTTCTTTGAGCTATACTGTGGGAGAAAAATGATCCAGACTGCTTTCTGTATTAATCAGTACAACTGAACTCATTTCTTCCTTACACAGTTTGACTCAGCTGAAGTTGAACATCAATGATGAAGAGTTAGTGTGGTTGGGATCAGCAAACCTGGGAATAATCCCAGCTCAGCTACTGAATTATGTGGTCTTCCAAAACTCACTTAAGCCTCTGTGGGCGTCAGCTTTCATGTCTCTATTTGTGTTTGTTCATCTATTTTTAATTAGCACATTGGGCTGGATGCTCCTTAACTTCTACAATATCAAAATTATCAAAGGAAAAAAACTGAACATGTGCAATAATTTTTTTTGGGGGGGAGGATGAATGGTTGGAGGTTTCTTTAGAATCATTTGGATCCAGATTTCTTTACAATAAAGACAGCTGTTTCCAAAACCCTCTGAAAAATAGAAGAGAAGAAGCATTTACATCAGGCTCGAGGGTCTGGGCTTCTGTTAGTTACACTGTTATAAACAGAGTTGTTTTACTGCTTTGAGTCTCCCACTGAACAGTGTTCACGAGGGCAGAGACTCTGATTGGGTCCTTGCCGGACCCATCACATAAGCATGGTAACTAGCACAGAGCAGATGCATGATAAATATTTAATGAATGAATGAATAAATTATTTGATCTATCTTGAAACAAGCAGCAAAAGATGATTCACAGATAAATTAATTTAAAAGGCATATTTCCCTAAGTAACTCCATACAGCATGGATACAATGGCATTCCAAATGAAAAGAAATCAACAATTCTTTTTACTTTAAGTAAATTCAAGTTGGTTAATATATAGTGCAGTATCGGTTTCAGTGGAATTTAGTGTTGAAACACTTAAATATAACACCCAGTGCTCCTGACTTCAAGTGCCCGCCCCAATGCCCATCAACCCTTTAGCATATCCCCCGACCCTCCTCCCCTCCAGCTTGTCCTCTATTATTGAGTCTTTTATGGTTTGCTTCCCTTTCTGTTTTTCATCTTATTTTTCCTTCCCTTCCCCTGTGTTCATCTGTTTTGTTTCTTAAATTCTACATATGAGTGACGGCCTATGATAATTGTCAGAGAAATCAACAATTCTATTGCTCCCTTTTTCCCTCCTACTGTAGCATAATAAAATCTGAGCTGAAACAAGTCATTCCCTCACAGATAAAAAGCAGATTAGAGAGCTTGAGTAATCAATGTGGAATTAACTTTGGGAGAAGAGGCAAACAAGCTGGCTCAAGAGAAAGAAAGTGATACCAAAAACACACATGGTTAGGGAAACATCCAAGAATCATGGTTGATCTCTGGAAAGCCTGTTCACAATCCAGGGTTTAAAGCCAGATTAGCATAGCTCCGTTAGTTAAGCAACAAAGATTGCCTTACACTCTATATATTTGTACTCCACATGTGAGTGTTTCAACTAAAATAGCCAAACTGGGACTACGATCAGCAATGTCTACTTGTGAAGAAAATATTCTCTTGAAGCAGAGCTCTTCTGAAGAAACACAGGGTGGGGAAAAAAGTGAGTCAAAATATTAAGGTTAATTTATCACTGACTTTGAGATAGTCTATAAGAAAATAATGAAACTATAATATAAAATAAATACTGGCAACAAAAATTATTTTTAAGCAGAATGACAGTGTTTTCAAGGGTCAAATCATTCATCTTCCCCTACAATCTAGATGAGTAAATAAATATAATTGTCTCCATCTTATATCTGAAAACAAATAATCATTTCTCCAAAATCACCCTTGGTATACATGTATAGTCCACTTATCCTTTCATTCAGAATTTTTCTTAAATCTATTCTAAATAAAACACACGTATAAGAGGTCTACAGAGATTAAGAAACCAGAGTTAAATGCCATAAAAGTTAGAGAAATTTTTAATATCTTAGAAAAAGGGTCCTTGTCATTTGTTATATGCGGCAAAGACCAACAATGTTGTGAAACTAGAAATGTATATGTTACTCCCTTGAATTTGACTTTAATTGTTAGAAACTTGCTAATCCTACTCATTTTATGAAACTACACTGTTGTCTGTCAGTGGCCTTAAATGATAAGCAGGACTTGCAACAAAATCAGAAAAAAAAAAAAATTTAAAAATTAACACACTTGTCTATGCATGTATTTACTGTCTATCCCACTGGCATACAAACTCTTTTAATGCAGAATCTGTCTTGTTCTCTTGTATCTCTAGTGCCTAGGACAGTGTCTGCATCAATAAATACTACTAACATAAAATAGGAAAAAGACTTCATTTGGAAAAGAACTTCTCCATAAACTATTGTTTATAAGGTAGCTATTGAGTAAGTGACCTAGAAAACACTAAAGAACATATTCTTATGACTATGAATCTAATGAAAATCATGGCCTAATTGTTGTGTGGCAAACAGTTCTGTGAAGTAAAGCTAAGTGAATAGCACATCTGTATTTTGCTTGGAATCTAGGAAAAGAAGAACCAAATGCCACAAATCTGCCAGGATTATCCCATGAGAGAGAGCCCAAGGCCATAAATATTCCTGGTCCCTGGGGCCTATATTTGTTATGGAGCCAGGAAAGTCTTCATGAAGTCTGGCTTCTTTTGCTCTGAACATATGTACACCACGTTACTCTCTCATTGCTCATTCATTCAATGATTCTAAAGAGCTTACTATGGGCTTGCACCTGTGTTCATTGCTAAGTATGTGATCCTGAGTAAGGTCATCTCTATCCTCAAGGAACTTATAGGCTAGCGAAGGAAAAATCTGACACTAAAGCTTTATAATATCTACATTGTCCCAGCACCAATTCAGTTTCCTGCAGATCTTGGCTTCCGGGAGGGATCACACAACTAAGGTATCCTTCCCCCATATCTTTCTCTGGTTTTTTTTGTTTGTTTGTTTGTTTTTCTAATGTATAACTTCAGATCTTGTGAATTTGTTGATTTCACACAGTTACCTAGAACCCCATAACTAGAACTTGATAACTGGCTTATAACTGAGAAATTAATAATTTCTAGAGATAAAAATTAAAGAATAAACACTAAATTCATCAAGTCACTGGTGTTCCTAGGATACCTTTCTTAATGAGAAAATCTGCTTCCTTTTGATGTCTTTAAAAAATTTCAGCACAACGTAACTCATACATGATAAAGATACAGGCCTGTTATGTGTTTTATTATTATCAGTTATTAATAGTTACTAAGTGCCTACTATATTCCAGGAACTCTCATTTATTAAAATATAAAAATTGGTACAACGGCCTTTTAAAATTAAATATTCAAATGAATAATCCACTAATACTTAGGTATCAAATGGTAAATATTAATTGATTTCTGGTGATTTGTAATTTTACTGGGACTTCACCTATGTAGACTAATGTGTCCTGTACCATAATGTCAAATCAATTTTCTAGGTCCTCCAGGAAACATCATACCAAAAAAAACATGTTTTTAACTGAAACACATTTACTGAGTACCTATTATGTGCAAGGCACCATGCTAGATAGATGAGTAAAACACCCACAGGGAGTCTTCAGCTGAGTGGGAAGAGAACCAGCTGGCAGTTACAACTGGGAAGTTCTGTGATAGGACAAGTGGGAAGTTCTGTGATAGGACAAGTGGGAAGTTCTGTGATAGGACAAGCCTGAGGTGCCCCAGGAAGAGTTGTGGGGCCAGTCCGGTGAGACTCCCAGAGCTGCAATCCCGTCTGAGTACAGAAAGACCACCAGCTAGGGTCTTTGTCTTTCCTTATCTGATTATTATTTCTCCCCTACCATGGCCAACAGGACTTCTTCCCCAAAAATTTCATATCTTCCTGCCCCTTTTTTATTTTATTTATTTTTTTAAAGATGTTATTTATTTATTTGACAGAGAAAGAGTGCACAAGCAAGCAGAGCGGCAGGCAGAGAGAGATGGAGAAGCAGACTCCCTGTTGAGCACCAAGCTCAATGTGGGACCTGATCCCAGAATCCTGGGATCATGACCTGAGCCAAAGGCAGACGCTTAACCAGCTGAGCCACACAGGCGCCCCTGCCTGCTTTATAAGGGCCTATTAAAATTCTAATGGGTGACGCACCAGAGGTTAACCACAAGGAATGTAACTTCCCAGACAAAGAAGCCCTACAAAGACCACGAGGAAGGTTTCATGTCTGTGGTTTCTTGATTGGTGGGATGCAGAGTTAATTTTGGTCAAGAATGGCTTCTTTACAAAATGGAAACTGTCTTCTTCAAATCAAAGTGGCTTGCTACAGAAAGTATCTTGGTGTTTTTTGTAATTTATCAAAGAAAAAGAAAAGCCAACAATTTATTTTACCTACAGCGGTTTCTACTTTTTCACTGATTTAATACCCAGAATAACCATGAAACATTCTCATTTAATTTATCTTGAGAAAAAAGAATGAGAATCATGACCCATATTTATGTAGCTTTTGTCTCAGAGGGTACAAAGTATTTTACAGACATTTCCAATTAACCCTGGTAATTTCACTGTGATCTAGATAAGAGAGAAAACTTCACATGGGGGAGAGGGCACACATTATCAATCAAATCACAGACACAATGTCAAATCTGGAAATACAAACAAGCCGATTTCCCTGGGTTAACCCAAAGTAGAGGGAAAATGAGAGGAAGAAAGAAAGAGACAGGGAGAAAGAGGAAGAGAGAAGGAGGAAAAGGAAGGAAAAGGGAGAGGGAGAGAGAAAACCTAGATCAACATCAAGCAAATTAGAGTAGGAATCCTTTATGACTAAAGCTGCCCACATTTCTAAAAAAAAAAACTGGGGCACCTGGGTGGCTCAGTCGGTTAAGCATCTGACTTTTGGTTTCAGCAGAAATCATAATCTCTGGGTTGTGAAATCAAGCCTATGCACAGTGGGGAGTCTCTTTGAAATTCTCTCTCTCTCCTTCCTCCCCTCCCCCCACTCATGAATTCTCTCTCTCTCCCTTTGTCTAAAATAAATAAATCTTAAAAAAAAAACTTAAGTTTTAGGTGAAGTACAGTTAATCACTTCTTACTTGAAAACTAGGATTGGGTAACCTCAAGTTTTTATGTTTGAGATATATACAGTACAAAACTATGATTATGGGTGGTATAAACCTTATACTCAGAAGCCTTGGACTATTTACAATGTATTCATCAACTATATCTATTAATACAGATTCATAAAACTGAGGGCTTGAAGAAAAGTCAGTTGAATATAGCACATAAAAAGTGAGATTCCCCTCTCCCCCCAAAAGTTAAAAATACATCTTAATCTTTCTTTGTGCACTTTTACTCAATGCTCTAATTAAAATTCATCCTTTATGAATTTCATATATATGATAAATTTAGTGGGCTTCTAATTTTTACTAACAATATAGTATCACATAAATACAGCATATTATTACTAACCTAAATCTGAGCTTAATGAATAAGTGAAAATCTTCTTCCAATTTAGGATTTTTATAATTTAACTATATTTTTCATTAATAGAGCAAATACAGCATCATCTTAATATTAGACTAAAAATAAAAAATAATTTGTCAGAAGCCTTAAGCACTTCTCCAAAATTCAATTTTCTCTAATGTCTCTCATCTGAACTTTAAACTGGATATCTCCATTCCTTAGGAGTATATATGATTGAAGAAGGATTAAATGTTCATTTTAAGGAAACTCTCTTTTTCTACTTCATTTAGTTATCAAATTAATAAATAAACTAAAGTTGTATTTGGTTGGTCCATGACTTATTCATGGTGTGGAAAACATTATCCCATGAAATAGTCAAGCAAAACTTTTATTACACGTTTTAGCAAAGTATTGATAAGGAACACACAATGCATAGGTATTTTAAATATAAAGATAAGAAATTACAGTCCAATCATCCAAGATCCTCATCCCCCCCGCAAAAAAAGAACTAACCTGATTTGTCCTCTGTGTCATCAAAGTCAACGCTGAAGGAATGGCCACTATTACTGATGATTTTGGCTGAATTTGCATCATACTTGATACTCAGAGGTCGAAGGGAGGAGTCATATTTCACTTCTTTGGTTTTAATCTCAATCGGAGATTGCTGATCCCCATCAGCAATAGGGAAAAATTTATTCCAATGAATAGGACCTTAAATATATAGGACCAAAAGAAAAAGACTAAATAAATTATTTCCTTTACCAAATACACTGTGCTTGAATTGAAGGGAAAACAAATAAGATCATCATCTTCAGCACCTTTACATCTAATATTTTTTACAAGACTAATTGCTTTCATTATGGGCATGAAAACCTCCTGATTTGCGTTAATTCATTTGCAGCATTCAGCTAACCCTTATGGACAAAAAGCATGTAAGTTTTAAAAAGTACTTTCTAGAGACGTCTGGGTGGCTCAGTCAGTTAAAAATCTTGCTCTTGGTTTTGGCTCAGATCATGATCTCATGAGTCATGAGATCGAGCTCCATGTCTGTGGGCTCCCTGCTCAGCAGGAAGTCTGCTTGAGATCCTGTCCCTCAGCCTCTCCCCCACCCTCTGCATGCACGTGTGCTCTCTCTGACTCTCTGTCTCTAAAATAAGTAAATCCTCAGAAGAAAAAAGTACTTTCCAAAGGTGCCTTTCTACCAAACTACAAACAACAGCACAATTCATCACTGAAAACAGTGAGATTTAGTCTCAACTCCAAGAATGATCTGTGGTAGCTCTAGTAGTCAACGAGTTCACAGGATGAAAGAATTAATGGAACTGAGAAAGCTGTGTAGCAAAAAACGGGTTCAGTTCTTAAAAATGCTATTCTTATTTCCTTCTTCTGTCATTCACTATTGTCTCAGATGTCACCCAAACCTCACTCAGTTCTCTGATGTGCAATAGACATACTAAGGAAATACATAGATTTTTCACACAGCATAATCCAAATAAAATAGCTGCATCACATCAGGAAATGTAATATTGTTGATTATCTTCAGGGGAGTTAGGTAACAATTTCTTTCTTTATACATTTCAGAAGGTTCTTCTGAAGTTATTTTGCCAGTGCTACCTTTGAATTCCAACACAAGGGACAACTGTCATCCTGATCCTCTATTCAAAAAGTCAAAATTGCATCTAGTTCCTAAATCAGACACATGTTGGATAAATTGACATGAACCAATAAGCAGGCAATTCCCTTATCTAGATTCTTCACTTCTCTGGGAGATTTGATTCAAGTTCTGCCTCCCAAAATCAAGAGCAAGGTTGCAGCTTCAAGTAACTTCTAACTCATTTCAGGTATGAGTAGTCACTTTATAGGTTAGAGGTTCTTATTATGTCTACTATGCCTGCAATTCATACAGCTACCACCATGGCGGCAGCGCACAGGGCTACTGACTAAGTTTTTCTAGGTTTCTCTAACATTCAAGTACTTATTAAAAAAGACACCGCATGACAATTAAACATTTGTTACTGAAAACAACAAATACTTTTTAAAGGTTTTATTTATTTGAGAGAGAGCGAGACTGAGAGAGCAAGAATAAGTGGAGGAGGGCAGCAGAAGGGGAAGAAACAGGCTTCTCTCACTGAGCAGGGATCCAGACCTGGGGCTTGATCCCAGGATCCTGGGATCATGAACTGAGCCAAAGGCAGTCGCCCAACCAACTGAGCCACCCAGACACCCCACAACAAATATTTTCTAAAGATTTAGAATGACGTTTCAAGAAATGCAAATACATTGCAATTATCAATAGCTTCAGTCTCTAAATCTAATGCTCCTTATTACACTCTTCAGTTTTGCAAAGGAGAAAGCTTAAGCTCTTTCCTTTGCATATGCTTCAGGTACAAAAAGTCAGAGCATGAATATATAACTATACACACAACTTACAACTCTTCTCTTGCAAATCTGACACTTTGGACTTCAAAGCAACGAACACCAAAAGTCCTTGCCTGCAACTTATTACAGAAAAGGTATTACATTTCCTGATTTATTAGATATTCCAGTTTACCTTTCTAGGAATTTCTTTGCACAATCTAGTCCTTGTTTTAAGTGAAAAAAATTTTCCTATCTCACTGTCACCAAGTATGACTTAACCTGATGAGAATTAGATTTTGAATATGTGATGCCTCTATCACAAAATGTTGTTGGACCTTTTTCTTTCTCTTCCTAATTCCTTTATTCTCCCATTTCCAGTCCTTTATAAGAATAATTTTTAAAAGCAGAAGCAACCCAAAATAAACTAAAAATATCCCACTTTGCATAAATTATTCAATATCATTTATTAACCACCACAGTGGGTTCATTTCCCTGCATCTTAAAGAGCCACTTTTTAAAATTTTTTCCAAAACATCCAACTTTAAACCTATTTAAACATAGTTCTTAAGTTGAGATCTATAGTGATTCTTCCATTGATTCAAGAACTTTTGAATATCTGTAGAGACATGTAGTTTTCAGTAAGTGTCACATTCCCTATAGTAAACCAATAAAACTAACACAGGATAGTGCAAGAACTTATAAGTTTTTGGTGAAGGTGGTCCCCCCCTCAACTCATGGTGTTCCATTTTATCATTGTTATTACACCCAGTTTAAGTTTGCTTTTATCTGCTCATTCACTGCTTCTGTCAGTATAAACAGAAAACAAGCAACCAAACTTGCCCAGTCAGGAGTCAACATATTTCCAGTAGGATTTCACCACCATTGATCTACTTACAGGCAGGGTCCTCAGAAAGCTATTGCATCTAAAAGCAGGAAATGACCCTGTAATTTTTTTAAAGATTTTATTTATTTATTTGACAGAGAGATCACAAGTAGGCAGAGAGGCAGGCAGAGAGAGAGGAGGAAGCAGGCTCCCTGCTGAGCAGAGAGCCCGATGTGGGCCTCGATCCCAGGACCCTGAGATCATGACCTGAGCTGAAGGCAGAGGCTTTAACCCACTGAGCTACCCAGGCACCCTGGCCCTGTAATTCTTAGCAGAAATACAAAATTACTCTTTGGTAGTGGCTTTTCAGAGATAAATTTTTTAAATCTCTGAAGATGAGCTCCATTGGAGCCACTATATTCTAACAGATAAACCTATTAAAGAGTAATCAGTACTCACTGATTGAAAATTCCCTTTTTCTTCATTACCACAGCGAGGACACTGTTGATACCCAGTAACTATTAAATAACAAAAATTAAAAATTTTTTTCCAGAAGAGAGGGAAGTTAAGAGAAATATTTGGGGGGGTTCCCCCCAAATATAAACTGGAAAGTACCAAAAGTGTGTGATTATATAGTTTCAGTCAAAAAGAAATTCACCTAAATTATACCTTTTATTATTAAAGTTCTAAATTTCACCTGCTGCCATTTTTAAACTAGCAAGTTAATCATAATCTCAAAAAGGCTACAATTAGAAACGAAACTTTTCTATTTCTTTGTGAAAGTAAACTTTCTATAAAATTTGGCTGTATGGTACTGTTCAATAATATACATGTTAATCCAAGGAAAGTATTATTATTATTATTCCCAGATCTAATTTTGACAGTGATTCACTGTCAGGCTTTCTTGGTGTCACTTTGCAGTTATTTCAAATAATGGTTATTTTGATGATTTCGTATATAGAAGAAAAGCATACATATTACTGTCACTCCCACCAATAAAGACATGTTCACCAACATGCTAAAATTTGAATAATCCTCTGTCTCTGCAAGGAAAGTATAGGATAGGGAGAAAGAGTGAAGAAGTAGCCTAAAGTATAACTTCTTTTTTAGAAAGAACCTAAGTCTTCCTAGAGTTAACAGTACCAAATTGCCATGGCAATATTTTATAGTAACAGCTATTAAGAAAATTGCAGTGTTTGGGTTGCCAAGAAGGCGACTTAAATCTTCAGGATTGCAATTCATTATTAAAATTTCCTAAGTATAGCTTCAAATGTTTTCCATGATCTGTTTCCTCTATGTGAATAATGAACTTTAAAAACTGAAAGCGAACTTGTCCTCAATTTTTTGAAGTAAAAATTTTCATCAGACTTGGAATCTCCGCGCCTTCACCCGGTAAGTCCTTGTTGCTAGGGCAAATTCTCTGCGCTGCGAAGGAAAGTGAACCGCGTGTAATGAGGACTTCGGGGTCTGGGGAACCTTCGCAGGGCTAACGCACACCAACTCTCCCCCCATCACCAACACCCTCCCAAAGACGCTTTCCTGTCTACCCTAGACCAAGCCTCCGCTCCACTTCCTGCCTTCAGCTCTAGAGAAAGCTGCCGGATCTAAAGAGGAACCGAAAAGTTCATCTCCAGCGCAGGATCCGCAGCGCGCGTTCTGTCCCGCACACTCGCCCCCTGAGCAAAGCCCTCCCTAGGATGCAGAAGGCGCTCACCGTTGTGCTCGCCGTATCCCCAGCTGAGCCGCGACATGGTCCCGCGGGCGGCAGGCAGAAGATGTGGCAGCGTACCGAGACGAGCGAGCGAGCGAGCGAGCGGGACAGGCGCGCGAGCCCGCGGAGGCGGTGGCCAGCCCCGGGAGGGTCCGCCCGCCGCTGCCCGGCAGGAAGCCAACGCTGGCAGCCTGGGGCCGGGGCGCCACGGATCTCGGCCGCCAGGGGGCAGCAGCGTGCAGGAAGGCGGCTTCCCGGGCGAGGGGGCGGGGCGGTGCTGGGAGGGCGGACAACCAGAGTGGGCCCGATGGACAGGCGGAGGGGAAGGATGAGAGGAATCAAGGAAGGGGAGAAGGGCTTCCAGGGGGGATGTTCTGACTCCTGAGTAGTCGCCCCCCGGGAAAGTGTTTCTTAGAGGGCTGTCCTGGGAATAAATGAAGCACCTGGGCCTGAGGCTGTCAGGCTGGGAGGTGGGGCTGCTGGTGGAGACCAGGTCCTTGATGGTAGTGGTGCAGCTGATTACAAGTACAAAACAATCATGACAACGGCAGCAGCCACAGAAATCATTTAGTTGCTATTCGTTAAAGGCTAACTACAGGCCAGTGTCCGAACCAAGACGTGGACCCACAATTTGCCATTAGATCCTCAACATTCCTTTGAGGAAGATAGTGTAATTGCCCCAGAGGCTTAAGAAAAGCTAAGTAACCCACCGCCAGATCACGCAGCTAATAGGGGCTGAGAGTTCCTACTAAAAGAGGTCGGATGTCCTTTCTCTCCCCCCAGCCTGGCTCCACTGCCCATCCTCTCACCTCTGAGAGGTGGCCTGAGGAGTGAGGGAACCAATCTGCTTACTGATTCTTGGTCCAGAAGTTCTGCTGCCCTTTCCTCTCCACTGAGAGGAGTGTGTTCACTCCATCCTGTCTTGGATGCCTGGTAGGCTTGCTGTGCTAGGGCTGAAAGCTGAGCTGAACAGACTGCAAAGCCTGGAATTTCTGTCCTGGAATAATGGGTGTTCTAGCCTCAGAGTGAAAAATAAAGAGAACTCTGCGACCTGCCAGGATTATAATTACTGTTCCAGCTGCAGAAGGGTTTGAGCTGGGTCAGTTTGAAATTTCAAATTGAACTGTGCAGTGTTATTTATGGACAAACTAATGCAAAGAGCTTCTTCTTGGCCTTCCATAAGATAGGTAAAGGTGGCTCTTCATCTATCATCTTCCACTTTCTTTCACCATTCACACAGTAGCTGCTTCATGTGGTAACTGCAAGTCCCAGGAAGGTACCTCTTTAGGGACTAAATAGTACCTATTTATGGACTACTAATAAACATCAATTTCAATGATTCTTCTTTAGACCTGACCTAAATACCCCACAGTGCAGCCTGCACCTCCTCCTCTTCTGTAAATCTTAATGAGGTTAGAATGCAATGGAAAAATATTTTTATACCTAAGAACAATGAACTTTATGATCCTCTTATACCTAAGGAAAAGCATAACTTTTCTCTTCCATATTCTCTGTCACAATTGGGTTCATTTATGCTGGCATAAGAGTGAGCAAACTTTTAATAAAAGTTTTATCTATATTCACTTTCACTACAAATGACAAAATGCATATATGTATATATTTATATGTATATGTGAACATATATTAATGTACTATGCTCCAAAATATACAAAAAGATCTTGAAACTCAACCATAATACAACAACATGATGAAAAATGTCCCAAAGACCTTAAGAAACATCTAACCAAAAATGATATACAGATTGCAGATAAGCACATGAAAGATGCTCCACATCATATGTCATCAGGAAAATACAAATTAAGACAACAATGAGATACTATTACATACCTATAAAGAATGGTAAAAATCCAGAACACTGACAACACCAAATGCTGGCAAGGCTGTGGAACAACAGGAACTTTCATTCATTCATGATGGGAATGCAGAATGGTGTAGCAACTTTAGAAGACAGTTTGGCAATTTCTTACAAAATTAAGCATACTCCTACCATATGATCCAGCTATCACAGTACTCAGTATTTATCCAAATGAATTAAAAAGTTATAAAAATCTGCACATAAAACCCACATAAAAATCTGCATGTGGACTCACAGCTTTATTTATAATTGCCAAAATGTGAAAGCCACCAAGATGTCCTTTCAGTAGGTGAATGGATAATGAAACTATGGTACACCCAGATGACTGAATATTATTTAGTATTAATAAGAAATGAGCTACCAGGGGTGCCTGGGTGGCTCAGTTGGTTAGGCGACTGCTTTCGGCTCAGGTCATGATCCTGGAGACCCGGGATCGAGCCCCACATCGGGCTCCCTGCTCAGCGGGAAGCCTGCTTCTCCCTCTCTCACTCCCCCTGCTTGTGTTCCCTCTCTAGTTGTGTTTCTCTCTGTCAAATAAATAAAATCTTTAAAAAAAAAAAAAAAGAAAGAAATGAGCTACCAAGCCATGAAAAGACATAGAAGAAACTTAAATGTCATGTTGGTAAATGAAAGAAGCCAATCAGGAAAGACTACATGCTGTATGACAACTATATGACATACTGAAAATGGCAAAACTATGGAGACAGTACAAAGATCAGTGGTTGCCAAGGAGGGGAGGTGCTGAGTAGACAGAACACAGAGGATTTTTAGGGCAATAAAAATACTCTGCATGAGGGGTGTCTGGGTGGCTTAGTCGGTAAGTGTCCAATGCTTGATTTCAGCTCAGCTCACGATGTCAGGGTTGTGAGATGGAGCCGTGCATCAGGCTTCCATCAGAGAATCAAGAGTCTCTCTCCCTCTCCCTCTGCTCCTCCCCACCCCCCTCCCTTTCTAAAAAAGTACCTTGTATGACATTGCAGTGATGAATACATGTCTTTATACACTTGTCTAAACCTACAGAATATAAAATACCAAGAGTGAACCCTAAGGTAAACTATGAACTGTGGGTGGTAAGGATTTAAGTTCATTGTTCGTAATAAATATAGCCTCTGGAGGAACAAGTTGACAATGAAGGAGACTAAGCGTGTTGGAGAGTATACGGGAACTCTCTGTACCTTCCTCTCAATGTTGTTGTGAACCCAAAGTTACTCTAATAAATAGCTTTTTTAAAAAAGTAGCGAAATAAACTCACAAAACACTAATGAAGTCATGTAAAGCACACATACACACCGAGGAGGTAGCATGTAGGAGGCCCACTGCCAAATTTGGGACAATTTGGTCATCAAAAAGAATAACAATAGTAATAGACTGTGACTTCCATTCCCCAAAGTATCCGTGAGTCCATAGTGATACTGAAAGAGAGAGAAAATGCTTCTTTATGAGAGAATACAAGCTACTAAATACAGATAAAGTGGTAGAATTATAAAACAATCATTTTTGCAATGCCAGTGTAATACCTGGTTCAGGGAAGAATCAGTAATGAGTACTATCTAGAAGAAATGCTATTGGGGATTAGGATATTTACTCAGCCTGGGATGAAGAGACAAAATACATGCCACAATTGAACATAATATGTGACTCTCAACGAGAACCTAGGTTGCAAAAAAAGATGCAATCCCTGCTTTGGGGACAGTTAAAGAAATGTAGACACAGACCACACATAGGTGATATTATTGAATTGCTGTTAATTTTCATAAGTGTATTTATGGTATGGGCAATACTTTAGGAGATGAACACCAAAGCAACAGGACCGAAGTACCTTCATGTCTGTGACTGACTCTCAAATGCCTCAGTCAATAACTGGTGAATCTAGCTGAAGGATGTTTGGGTTCTCATGTTATGACTCTTACAATTTTTTTGGTTTTAATTTTTCCAAAAAAAAAAAATCTGGAGTAACGGAAACCTTGCTTTTCCTCCAGTTAATGAGCCATTAGCTTGCTAAATAACCTCTTATAACTAGGTGTGGGTTTTCTCCTTAACAAAGAGTCTTTGTCTCCAGGTTCATAGCCATGAAGTGTAAACAAGTAGAGGAAGATTAATATTGATCAGAGAACCCAGGGTTCCCTACCAAACATGTGGTCATAATCTCCACTTCACTCTTGATTCAATTAGATCCAGTTCAAGCTTCCTTTGCAACAAAGCATGCTTAAGTCAGCTCTCTTCTTCTGTGATCAGACACTGTATGTTATGAGCAACACTTGTAAGTTACAGTAACATATTAAGAAAATATCAAAGTATGAATTAATATTGTTCTATTAGGGCATGTATATATACAGGCTCTTACTCTGAGATGCACCATTTTTTCAAGAATTCTTTCTAGAAACTCTGATTATGAACCCAAGTGGCTATTATCATCTGGCTTTTCTGAGCAGTAAACTGAGATAAACAAGGTTCCTCAGTTACCTAGAGAGGCAGGCCACACAGTTGGGGACATAGCCCCAATCTGCAGAGTCCCAAGTCCAAGATGTTCGTCTGTGCCCATTTCTTCCATTCAAGTCCTGTGATTTGCACAGCTGGGACTTATTAACCACAGGAATGTCTTATCACTTGATGTCTTACAGAGAGTGTTGGTTTTATGGAGCTGATACCATGTGGGGGTTTCGATTTCTTTAATTTTCCATTCCTAAGGTTATCCTAAGGTTATTCTGTGGTTAGGATTGTGCAAGGCAATCTCCTAAAGGGGCTAAAGGGAATTGCTCAAGTGACCTAGGCTTCATGCCAAGATGGGAATACTCAGACCAGAATTGAAAAGGTAGCTTCAATGCATCACCTCTCAAGGTGATAACTTCCAGAAGTTGGAGTCAAATATTTTGTCCTATATTGTCAGACAAGGACATACATCGCCAAACCCCTACCTTCTACATTTTTGTTTTTGTTTAATCTCATACAGTCTTCTTTTTTTTTTTAAGATTTTATTTATTTATTTGACAGAGAGAGATCACAGGTAGGCAGCAGAAAGGCAGGCAGAGAAAGGGGAGGAAGCAGGCTCCCTGCTGAGCAGATAGCCCAATGCGGACCTCAATCCCAGGACCCTGAGATCATGACCTGAGCGAAGGCAGAGGCTTTAACCCACCTTGCCACCCAGGCGCCCCTAATCTCATACAGTCTTCTAACAGGAATTTGTCACACCCTATTTTATAGTGTTTCATATCTTATTGATAAAGCAGGAAAGAGAAAAGGAGAAAGCTAAGATTGTTTAAAAAGAAATACATTTCGGGCGCCTGGGTGGCTCAGTTGGTTAGACGACTGCTTCGGCTCAGGTCATGATCCTGGAGACCTGGGATCGAGTCCCACATCGGGCTCCCTGCTAGGCGGGAAGCCTGCTTCTCCCTTTCTCACTCTCCCTGCTTGTGTTCCCTCTCTGGCTGTGTTTCTCTCTGTCAAATAAATAAAATCTTAAAAAAAAAAAAAAAAGAAATACATTTGTATAGACATCAATTCGATTCAGTGTTGAAAAGTCTAGATAATTCAGGGCAAAATAATTCAACTGTCAAAGAATTTAATTAATCATTATTGGGGCTTGGAATGGCTAATTTGAAAAGAAGTCAGTTTTACTCTATTGCTATCAACTCTTCGAAATATAACAACAGACAGAATGAGAGGTGCTATTAAGGCATTCTGTCATCAGTGCTTATAAGGTTTACCTACCCTTTTCTGTCCTCTAGGGAAGGGCAGTGAATCCCCCCAAGAGCAATAGTCAAATCTGCAACTCACCATCAAATAAGATTTGATAGATCCCCCACTCCAAGAAGTTCTCTGCTTTTACCACAAAGATTTGATGCACTCGCCCTACCTAGCAAAACCTCCCACTCCCACCAAACATATACTATTATATCCTTTATAACCTACGTGACCAACTCCCCTTCCTCTTGACCACTGCCATCAGCATACTAATATATTCTAGAATTTCCTCTTTTTAGAGGGAAAATCCCTCCGTGAACATACACGTAGCTCCCATTTACTGCCCACCCATACTGCCTGGTGTTCTTTGTGTTCTTCTCTACCACACTGTATTAGTAATGTTTCTCCAGAGAAACAGAACCACACACTGTGTGTGTGTGTGTGTGTGTGTGTGTGTGTGTGTGTGTGTGTGTGTGTAAAAGAGATTTTGTACAAGGGAGTGGCTCACACAGTTATGGAGACTGACAAGTCCTGAGATTTACAGGATGAACAGGCAAGCTGAAAACTCAGGAGTGCCAATGCCATAGTGCCAGTCTGAAGGCTGACAGGCTCAAGAACCTGGAAGAACCGATGTTTCAGTTCAAATCTGAGGGCAGGAAAAAGCCAATGTTCATGTTCAAAAGCAGTCAGGCAGGAGCAATTTTGTTTAACTCAGGAGAGGGTTAGCCTTTTTACCTATTCAGACCTTCAACTGACTGAGCAAGGCCCACCCACATTAAGGAGAGCCATCTTGCTCTACTCAGTCTACTGGTTTAAATGCTGTTTCATTCAAAAAACACCCTCACAGAAATACCCGGGATAATGGTTGACCAGATATCTGAGCATCCTGTGGCCCAGTCAGATTGAGACATAACATTAACCACCACACCAATCTTTAAATTTTAGGGGTTTGGGACTTCCTATTAGGGTCCCTTCTCTCTATGTACTCTCATCCTATGTACTTCCACTGTCTATGGACTTCATCTACCTAGTTTAGAAATCTATTCCAGCACTGTGCAAGAGAAATATAATGTAAGTCATAAGTGCAAGCCACATACATAACTTTAAATTTTCAACCAGTTACATTAAGTTTAAAAAAGTGAAATATGTTTTAATGAGTATCTTATTTAACCCCATCTATCCAAAATATTACTGTTTTTTTTTTAAGATTTTATTTATTTGACAGAGAGAAACACAGCTAGAGAGGGAACACAAGCAGGGGGAGTGAGAGAGGGAGAAGCAGGCTTCCCGCCGAGCAGGGAGCCCAATGTGGGACTCAATCCCAGGTCTCCGGGATCATGACCTGAGCTGAAGGCAGTCGCTCAACCAACTGAGCCACCCAGGTGTCCTGAAAATATTACTGTTTTAACATGAATCAATGTAAAAATATTAATGAGTGTGCCAGTTATCAATGCATTCTCTCTCAGCTCTAAATTCACCATACGTTACCTGCTCTGTGATAATGGAGCTTTGAGAATGTCTTCTATGCAGCAAGCACAATGCTAACTTTTTCCCAGTAGAGGGACATCACTGGAGAGAGACTGGTTTCCTGGTTCTGGTGTGCTGCATTTTTGTTTTCTTCTTGCTCCCAGTGGGTTTCTGGCAGAGAGAGGTGTGGATGGACATGCAGGGGCACAGTGGGCCAGCCTCATGCCAAGAATGTGCAGTCCCTCAGCAAGTTCACAGATCCAGCCCCAACCCAGTAACCCTCTCCTTGGAACTCCAGAAGCAAATAGCACACATCTCAGCTTTCCTGCCACCCCGCTGGCAAGTCGATGCCTCAATTCCTCTGCACACCTGCCCACCAGCCTCAGGCAGCCTGCACCATGGGTGATGTTTCCCATGGTGCTTCTGACACAGACACTGCCCTCTAGGTTGTGTATCACCCTGCAGAGACATGGTTCCCATTGTTGAGTCCCTTTGCACCCCTGCATGCTAGATTTGGCCCGCTGAACCCCAGAGGGGTGTCTCCTGCTTGCCTGGCAGCTATGGGCCAGGTCTGGCCTGGGCCACTCTATGAACTTCTCTGCCAGCCATCCAGTGGGCTACTACTACACCTCTCCAGTGATCTGAATCCCAACCTTGGTTGGGGAGGCCAATTTCCAAATTTATCCTTCCTTTAAAGCTCTCCTTTAGCCTAAGGATATTGTTTATAGTTCCTTTACATCTTATTCCTTGGTATAGTTAATAATTCTTTATGTCAACTTTCCCTGTTAAAAATTGTTGTACATGGGGCACCTGGGTGGTTCAATCAGTTAAACAACTGCCTTTAGCTCAGGTCATGATCCTGGAGTCCCAGGATCTAGTCTGCATCAGGCTCCCTGCTCAGCGGGGAGTCTGCTTCTCCCTCTCCCCCTCCCTCCTCTCATGCTCTCTCTCTCACATTTTCTCTCCCTCAAATAAATAAATAAATCTTAAAAAACCTTATTGTATGATTTTTTGTCTCCTGGTTGGATCTTAACTGACATAATTACACCTTTCACATTTTTTGTCTTACTAAGTCTTCCAAATCTGATGTGCATTTCACTCTTGTAGACTATCTCAGTTCAAGCTAGCTCATTACAAGTGACTGATGGCCACATATGACAAGTGGCTACAATATTGGGCAGCATAGCTCTAGATCTACTTTACCACATCCAACTGCTGCAACTTAAGGTGTCTGAAACAGAATTCTTTCCTCCCCATCCCAGTTTCCTTCCAACAGTTTTCTATATCTTATTAAATGGCATCACTATCCACCCAACTGTGCAAGTCAGAAACTTAATAATCATAGCGATTCCTACTTTTCTCTTTCTCTCTTCCCCTTTAAATTTTGTGTGTTTTAACCCCAAACAACCAGTTGATAGGACAAAAGAATAAAACAGGAAACTAAGCTATAAATGCAAAACAAGATTCAAAAGATGACTGATTTTTAAAAAGGTCTACATGCTATTTATTCCTAATCAAAATCTTAGCTTATTAAAAAGTATCAAGACTCCATCTCAATAAGGATATGGTGAATTTGGCATGATCATACACTGTTGGTAGAATTGTAAAATATATGGTCTTTCTGAAAACAATTTGGTAACTTAATCAAGTATTTTAAGTGTTTATAATCTTGGGTTTTATTCCTAAGCAGGCTCCTCAGGAAAATATTAGGAGATCCTCTCAAAGGTTTATGTACAAAGATGTTCATCACAATGTATTTATAATAGAAAAAAATCTGGAGACAACAGAATGTCAATGATAACAGTTGAAGTAACATATATCAAAAAGATGTAATTTTAGAAAGACATAAATGTATTTTCAATGTACTTGTTGATAAATATATATGTTTATATTTACAGATTATACATTTTTATCTGGAAAGAAATTCCAATTTTTAATAAATAACATAGCATAATTACTTAGGAAAAAAAGCTGCAAAGAAATATATTTTTGAAAATCTGAGTGATCGAAATTATTCATTGTTCAAAACATTTATTAGGTTACCTTTAGATGTTAGGCAGTTTAGGGTGCCTGGATGGTGCAGTTGGTTAAGTATCTGACTTTTGGTTTCAGTTCAGGTCATGATCTCAGAGTCCCGATCTCAGGGTCAGGAGATCAAGCCTCAAGTCAGGCTCCGCACTTAGTATGGCATCTGCTTAAGATTCTCTCTGTCACTACTCCTTCCTGTCAAAATGAATGAATGAATGAATCAATCAATCAATCTTGTTTTAAAAAAAAGAAAAAGAATGCCAGGCAGTTTTAGGCATAAAGAATATAGCCATTGCATTCGTCAGCCTCCAAGATAGTCTTCAATGATCCTCACCTCTTGGCACTTAATTCTTTGTGTAGTTTCCTTCCTTACTGAATAGGACGAGCATATATGAAAATAAAACAGAGTGGAAGTGATAGTGTGTGGCTTCTGAATCTAGGTCATAAAAGACATTGCAGTTTGCCCCTCCCCCTTGCTTCAGCTCCCCCATTGTGAGAATACTCAGCGCAATGCAGAGGTCCTTCTGGAGGGGATTTCAGGCCTCCTGGCACTAGTCAGCACCAACCTATAGCCACATGGGTGAGTTGCCTTGTAAGCGGATCCCTCAGTCCCAGTCAAGCCTTCAGCTGACTGCCGCTCCAGCCAACACCCGACTGAGCCTCAGGAAAGACCCTGAGCCAGAACTATAAGCCAAACCCTTCCCAAACTCCATTCCCACTAAAATTATGAGATAGTTAATGAGGATTGTTGTTGTGACTAAATTTTGGAGTGACTTGTTATACCTCAGAAAAACTAATATAGCAACAAACAAAACCAGATAGAAGGCTCTGCCTTATTCTAGCAGGAGGAGGCAGACAAAAAACACAATGAATAAATATATATGGTATCCCACGGGATAATAATGGGGTAGCACAGAAGGAATGTAAGAGCACTTGGAGCTTCATAGAAGTAGTCACGGAAGCCTTCACTGAAAAGAAAACATCGAGAGAAGATCTGAAGACTCTGAGAAAGGAGCCTTGTAGAGGCAAGTGCTCCAGGCAGAAGGATCCTGAAGGAGGTACACACCGGGAATGGATTACAGAACAGGAAGAAAGCAGGGGCAAAGGGAAGTCGCATATGGCTTCAAAGGCTATTAGTAGGCACTTTTGTCTTTATTCTGAATGATGTGGGGAACTTTGGGGATTTTGAGATGAGGAATGACATGATTTGATTAACATTTTAGCAGGATTCCTCTGGCCACTGGGTTTGCATAGAGATTAAAGCAGGGGACCAATTAGAAAGCTATTACAATAACCAAATGAGAGGAAGGTGATGGTGAGTAAAATCTGAATGTAATCATTGCTGGTTATTTGTTTTCTTCTTTATACTTTCCTGAATTTTCCATTTCTAAATGAATCTTCATGACTTTTCTAATTCAAAAGAAAATCAAGTCTTTAAGGAGCCAAATGTTGGTGAGAACTTTAAGCCCTGAGTAGTTTTTGTTTGTTAAAATATAGATGTCCATGTAATTCTTAGTAGGATTTTAGCCCAACAGGGTTGCTATAAAACAATACAAAGAAAAATGCAAAAAACTATTGACTTTAGTCTTTGTAGACTTTGAACATAACAATTTCAACTGAAAAACAAAATTATTTTTGAGCTTTAGACAGCTTGAGTATTTGCATTATCAACTAAACTTGGTAATTACCAAGCACAGCATCTTTTCACTTTTTACTTTTAGTGTTGAAATTTGGAATGTCAAATTGTAATTAAATAGCACACTGCCTCCTTTACCTTTGCCAATTTTCTGAGTTTTAAACATGCACCTGCTAAATATTCCACAATTCCTGCAATTTTCAATCATTACTTGGATTTTAACCGAACACCATAAAAAATAGGAAAGGACTTCATGAACCCTTTGAATATTTTTATTACCTTTGGACTACATATTTGAACATTCTTAACCTTCAAATATTTCATATCCAAACCCTCCTTGTGACTATAATTAGTTTAGTTTCAGGGCTTCTAGGCACTTGACCAGATTACTCTGGATACAAATCTGTTCAATTAAAATAAAACACATTTGTTGAGTATCTAGCATTCCTGAGGAACTGTGCTACAAGAAGATAAAAAGAAGTGTTCTTCTAGGTATTTTTAGTCATGCTAAAGGTGATAGAGCTTAAAGTCATTTCTAGTATACTGGCTACAATACCTTGCTTGCTCTTTTATACTTTAGGGAATTTTATTTCATTTAGCAAATGTTTATGCCATATCTCCCATGCATTGGAAATACAGAATTCTACATGGGATTGGTGATTGAGTAATAGAACAGCTCTTGAAGAGTACATTGACTAATCAAGAGACAAACATGCATACAGGTAATATGATGTTTGAATTATAGAAAATATACAGTGAAATGCTAAAGCCTGCGAGTTACCTCCTGCAACTTTATAATAACCTGCAGAAATGAGTCATTTTTCCTTCCCCAAAAAGGGTTAATGATCTCTTTTCATTTCTTGGTTCTAACCCTCCAGATAGTTCCAGGAATTTGACCTAGTTAGAAAGGTGGAGGGTCCCACCTTCTTACATAGACCGTGTTACAGATATGTTTATTCTTAGTCTAAAATTAAATGTTCCTGTCACTGAGGGGTTAGAGGGAAAAAGAATCCCTATTTCCCTAATCAACGATGAAAATGTTCATGATCTAATTTGTCCCTCACAAGAAATGCAGATTCATTGGAGGATAGATTTGCTATTTACTTGGCCCACAAAGAAACTGTACAGCAAGGCAAAATGCATATAATTTTTATTGCCTGTTCTCCATGCACTGGTACTCAGGGGAGTCATAGCAATGCACTGCCATCCCAGGCTCTCTGTTATTTATTTCCTGAATCCCTGCCTCCTTACCTGACACCATTCCTTGTTCCAATCTACTTTCATGCTGCCAACTAAATTAGTTCCCTACAAAAAGCCATACATATTGTGTGTGTGTGTGTGTGTGTATGTGTGTGTGTGTGTGTGTGTGTATGTGTGTGTGTGTGTAGATGTGGAGAAAAGGGGAGTCCCTCATTGTCTAGAGAATAAAAATTCAAACCGACCTTCCTTCCTTCCTTCCTTCCTTCCTTCCTTCCTTCCTTCTTTTCTTCTTTCTTCCCCCCTTCCATTCTTCCTCCAGTCCTTCCCCCCTTTCCTCATAATTAAATCTAAAAGATACTAGGTCTTAATAAGGGAGGGAAGATGGCAGCATCTTAGGGAAACTCAAAGCTTGAGCAGGGTAAGGAAACCATCTCTGCATGTGGCAGCAGCCAGAGTGGATGACTCAATAGATGGTGTGAGCCCAGTGGGGAGGAGGGGGTCACCTGCATGAAGTCGGGGTGGGAGAGATGGCAAGGGTGAAAGAAAATTGGTTACTAACAGGAAGATAAATCAAATGAGTGATTAGTATATATATATTTACAATAATATATGTAGAATACTACATGTAGGGAGCCAGGCTTATCCCTGATGGAGAAATAAATTACAAATATGAAAAGGTAGGAAACTACAATAAACCCTACGGTATTCAATTTGAATTAGACATACTGACATAAACTCATGGTTTTACATACAGAAATACAGTTGGTGAGGTGTGTGAACGTGTATACAGAGGGCAGATAGACAGGCTAATAGCATGTACATCCATGTATATAGTGCCCAGATCTGCCCGCTGAGGCTTCGAACCCGCAATCCAGAGCTCGACTTCTAAATATCACTCTGCACTAAGGAACCATGGTTCCATGGTGACATGACTAATTCTGGGACTTGGGATGTACAGGTCCAAAATGAACCTAGAGTGCTTTGCTGTGCCAAAAAGTAAGAAGGTGGTCAAAGGAGGATGGGGACAAGTCAAAGGGATATATGTGAAGGAGCACTCACCGGCCAAATCTTGGGCAATGTGAATATCAAAATAAATCACGATAAAAAAGTCTGTAAGCCATTGGATAAAATAGCAACCCATGAGCCTGCACTAATATAAATAAATAAATGGGCAGAGAACAAAGTTTTTACTTACAATGGAATGTCAACTGATGATTATACAAGGAAGACAGAGATGAAAATTACAATTTGGGAATCAACACAGTAATAATTAATTTATCCAAGAAACATTGAGTATCAAAACTAGCATGAAAGCTTGATGAGGAATGGGATACTGACATAGCTTCAAATTGCTCCTCACAAAATACTCATTGACTTAAAGGGGGAAAAGAGTAAGTCTATCGTGGAGAAACTTGGCCAAAAAAATCTTAAGCAACCAAAGTTAACATCCCCATAATGGGACAAATCTAAATCATGAACCACCTGATAGGATGCAATGAGATCACAGCATCGCTTTCCTGGTATTTCTGTCTACCTCCTTTCCCAAGAGTATATCCTGAATCAAATTATGAGGAAACAGAAAAACTCCCAATTATGAAACATTCTACAAAATAGTCAGACTGCTATTTTTAAAACTATCAAACTATTGTGATTGAATGAAACTGAGCAGTGGGGAGAATAAAGTTGAATCAATGAAACAAATTTATCATCTATACAAGCCTGGCTTTGTTCGAATAAAGAAAGGGCTATGAGATTCATTATGAATGATTTGTAATTATTTTTGCGTGCTCTCATTTTCCTCTTCTCCCTAACTATCCCTATTTACTTGTTGAATAGCTTTCAAGACAGTTCTTTGAGGACCAGATTTGTATACAGGACTCTGCATTGCTGAGTTTCAACAGGAAAACTAAGGTTTCTGGAAAATGTTTTCTCCAATTATGATTTAATTAATCTTTAAGATTGTTAGAAAAACTGGAAATATATTTGCATGTATTTTTATAGATTAGAAAACTTGGAGTTATTTTTTCTTTATATATGATTCATTTGGTTCATAAGTAAATTACTTTTGGAAAATTAACACGATCCTTTCTTTTGCCCTGGTACTGTCTCATGCTCTCATGTTTTGTATTTTATTAACTCTGCACAATACTCCTGTGAAGTAGGTTGGACAGGAGTAAAGACTCTTTCAGGTACAAATGATTTAAAATAAAATAACCCAAGACAATTTAAGCATATAAAACAATGTTTTTGCTTAAGTAATTGAAGAGTCTAGGGATAGATCTTTGTTCTGTCTAGGGCTGAATCCAAAGCCTCAAATACATCATCAGGGTCCAGCATTCTATTGTTCATGTCTGTTTTCTTTCATATGTTGCTCTCATTCTTTCCCACTACAGACAGTGAGAGTTGCAGACAGCAGACAGCAATTCCTGCAAGTTGCTGGAAAAGATAGCTAATAGTAGCCTTAATTTCACATCATCCCAATACAAAGACACTAAATGCAGGAGATAACATTCTTCACCAGCTGTAGTTGAAAAATCTTTAGAGGAGAACTGTAATTATCAGCTCAACCAGGACCACTTAATGGGAAAAGAATTGTTCCCCGGAAAGGATGCTGAGCAGATAATGGATATTCTCTGGAGTGATCATATCCTCTGAATGGTCATCTACATATGGGAAAGGGAAGCACCAAGAAATAAAGTTAACTTTTTCATAATCACACTACTGGTTGATGAGAAAGGTAAACCAGAAATCCATGACTCCTCACTTACACCTCAGATAATGCATCTACTCTTACCTATATAATCATGCTATTTCTTTGGTGTATATATCTTTATTTCACCATTTCAAATTAAAAAAAAATAAGTCCATAAGTTTTCATAAATACTATAATGTCATTCCGTCTATTTCTTTGTCTTCCATATATACACCAATAACTTCGCATTCAAGGAACCATACTTACATCTGCCTTATTTGCTTTTATACTTGTGGTACGCTCAGGCCTGGTAAAAGGATCTGATGATTTTCTGTAGCTTCAGTTTTGTTTTGGTTTTGCCCCCACGCATTATGGGCATTTTATACCAGCATTTTAAGGTGTTTTTAAAGATTTTATTTATTTATTTGACACAGAGAGAGATCACAAATAGGCAGAGAGGCAGGCAGAGAAAGAAAGGGAAGTAGGCTCCCTGCTGAACAGAGAGCCCATGCTGGGCTCTAGCCCAGGATCCCTAGATCATGACCTGAGCAGAAGGCAGAGGTTTAACCTTTTCAGTCACCCAGGTGCCCCTTAAGGTGTTTTTAAAAAGTCACTCTTAGAATACAAAATTTGAATATTTACAGGTAATTATCCTCTTTCCTTAATATATTCCCCAATTTTTTGTGATGAACATAAACACAATAACACGATTTACTATAAAAGTGCCTCATATTCCCATAAGCAGCCCAGTGGCAGATTTGGAGGAAAGAAAATTTGACCCGGGGCCAACCCACATAGATCCTACTTTGGTTTTGTCCACTAATAGTTTTGTGGACATCCACCAACGGCCTAAAATATGAGCCTTAGTATCTTCCTTGCAAAAGAGGGGTGATACTATGGCCTTATTTTGATACTTAGAGTAGAGGCTAATTCTTCAAAGTAATAAACTGATAAATGTTAGTACTTCCACATTTGTTTAAAATCTGACTTTCCTTTTGAACTCATCAAAATAAGTAGTGAAACATGTGAAAACTGTTCCTTTAATGAAGAGCCCCTCTTGAGTCAATTTTCTAGAAAACTCAACTCAAAATGTCTTAATTGAGAAATACACACAAACTCACAACCGGAAGGCAAAAAACCTTTCTTCTAAGTTTCTCTACGCTCCCTGATACTTGTTTTCTTTTTCTATTTTCTTGTGCCTGTGTTGTGCTGTTAGCAATTCTCTTTCTGAAGGAAAAGAGAAAAGCATTCCATGTTCTAGTTCCTTACAAACATTCCCTTGGGAGATGGCAGCTCCGAACCGCTCCCAGCCGCAAGTTCTCCGCTCCGCCCCGGAGTCCCCGGCCGTCTCCCAGAGGCGCGCAGCGCCACCTCCTGGCAGCGCGGCAGAGCCAGCTAGGAACCTGCGGCTGAGGACCGACCTGGGGATGGACTTCTCTGTGCCGAACCTCAGAAATGCCTCAGTGCTTTCAGTACACATGCCTACCCACCCGGCAAGTCCAGAGCTGGTGACATCTCCAACGCCCTTAGCTTGCTGGAGCCGAGTACTGGTCTTCAATTCCGCCTAAGGTAAGGGATGCTCTTGGGGCGGGATTTCCCATGGTGAGTGGAACTTCGCCCTAGGCCGGTGGTCGGGGGTGTTTAGAAGACACTTAGAGTTACCTCCGTGGGCGGGGCTACGTTACGAGGGAGGGAACCCGCTAGTGAGCGGAACTACGTTCGGTGGGCGGGGCTTAGGCGGGTCAGACCCGCGCTCTGTGGGCGGGACTTCGCCCGGTGGGCGGGGCTGTGGCCCGTGGGAGGAATTTTGACTGGCTCCTTTCCCCACCGGAACTTCCCGAAGGTCCTGTGCATGTAGTTGGCGTCCTCCGGAGCGTGAGTTGCTGCACGAGGGTAGTGAAGGTATGCGAGAGGGCCGATTAGATTGTAGTGTTCGGGGCTCGGGACAGGACTGGTGGGTCTCGTGTCGCGGGCTGCTTCAGGCCACCCTAGTGGGTAGCCGGCCTGCTAGCCCAAGCCTGAAACCTCGGTGCCGTTTGGGCCTTAAGCCCTTGTCAGGTACCAGTTTTCCGTTGTGTCTCTTGTCATCCCAATATTCACGCAGCTGTCAGAGTATTTCAGTATTGACGCACGTTCCCGAGGTATTCCCGTCTCCACGAACCTTGCTCCGGTCCACAGCTCTCGTGGACTTCTTCCTCTTGTGTCGTATTTGTGTGCTGCCTCTAGCAAGGCATATCACGTGTCCGTGTTTGAATCATATATCTGGATTTAGATCACTTTCTGTATGTCTATCACTTTTATACCACACCTGGCACAGCGTAAGTTCCTATTAACGAATACTACAGAAGTGATGGGATGTGGGTTAGACGGATTTTAGATTATTTGGTTGGGGGGATATGATGTGTATTTTCTACTTCCTCTGTAGTAATCATGAATTTCCTACTGCGTTCACATTTGTTTTAAGGTGGAGTACCATGGGCGTTTACAAGCACTGCTGTCTCTAAATAGTTTGCTGAAGCTAGGCGTTGAAGGAGGTTATAAATTTCAGTCGAGAGATACAAGTTAAGCAAAGGAAGGAATGGAGGAATATACAAAGTATCTTCAGAGAGCAGTTAGTAGACTGGGATGGGTGTGTACAGAGAGGTGGCAGGAGATACCTTTGACATATTTATCTTAGGTTTGGGGGCCCAGCAATATACGAGGACAAAGCACACTGCCCCTAATGCATTGGAGGAATCAAAGTTTTTAGTGTTGGGAAGGTTCTTCACATAGCACAAGGCATAGACTTGAATGCACATGACTTAAGCCAAGGGTTGGCAATCTTTCTGGATGGGCCAGATGTTTGTTAGTTATATATATATGGCTTTGTAGGCCAGAGTTGTGGCGGAGAGGTAGCTACAGACAATACATAATCAAATGGACATAGCTGTGTTCTACTGTACTTAGAGACAGGTGCCTGACCTAATTTGGTCCATTGGTACAATTTGCCAGTCTGTGGTCTAACCAGACCTAGGGACTATAGCAGTAGTCCAGTCTTTAACTAGTCAATACTGCATTATGTTTATTTATACATGAGAAGACATATCACATAATTTTAGCTCTGGATCTAGTCTTACCAGCTTTGAATCCTATCATTTCTTGATTACTGACAGAGTGACATTTGGCAAATTAACCTCTTTGCATCAGTTTTATTTGTAAAATGGGGATAATAGTACTTCCCACAAAGTGTTGTGTAGCGAAATCAGTTAAAGCACATAAAATGTTCACATAGTGGTTATGACATACTATAAGCTAAATAAATCTTAATATTTTTTTAAATTTTAAAGCATATTTGAGACATGTTTCTTAGTGCATGTTTAGTTACAGAGCAAAGTATAAAGTTTCAAGATAAGCCATTCACATGGAGGTGATATGGAAGTTGTGAAAGTAATTTAATGTAGGAAGTCAGGATTAAGGACTCATTTTGAAGAAATGTACGTAGGGAGAGAAAAGGAGGCAAGTAAAAAGGAGTGAAGGAGGAGAAAGGAGACAGGAGTCTATCCTAAAGTGTGACAGGAACCAGAATGGCAGAGTAGTATGTAAACTAGCAGGGTGATGGTTAACATTCTCAGATGCTGCAGAGAGCTGAGAAAGCAATTGTGTTGATAGTATTGCCAAATTCAACTAGCAGAAATTAACGTGGTGCTTCCTATGGGCCAAGTATTAGAGATAAAAGAATTAGGTACATTATCAGCACTCAAACAGCAGAAAACCTACTAGTGACAAAAGACACAAATAATTTAACACATGCAGCAACTTTAAAAATAATCAGGAATAAAATGGAATTTTGTAGACTAAATGGTATCTTTATTATAAAAACTCAAATTGATTTATAGTTCATAAATGTGGGCAGCTTAATTGAGCTTTTCTTTTTTTCCCTAGAAAATGGCTAAGAACAAACTAAGAGGGCAGAAGTCAAGGAATGTATTTCATATAGCCAGCCAAAAAAACTTTAAGTCTAAAAACAAAGCAAAACCAGTTACCACTAACCTTAAGAAGGTGAGTATTAGTTAAGCACTCTGACATTATTGTTTACAAGCAAAGCATAGAGGTAAAGCTACTGGAAAACTGAATGCTTTATTTAAAACAGGTTTTTAGCCTTTCTCACAAAGGCAAGATGATTTAAACATTTATTAAAAATGAAAAAAAATTACCTCCCTTTCTTGATATAGATGTATAAAAAAAAGGTATTTTAATTGCAAATGCATGAGACTCCAAAGAACAGTTTTGTTTGTTTTCCTAAGAGATTTATCAAAATAGCAGTTTTACAAGTTTTATCAGAGCATAGAAATTATCAAAAACCATGGTATGGGAAACAGTTCTTGACTCTGAACTAAAATATAATCAAGAACCTCTTAACAGAAGCAAGACAGAATATGCTGATCAGCACTCATTCTTTTTCTCCTCAGTAATTCTTATCTCCCTGAAGATATCTACAACTCAAACAAAAACCTATACAATAAGATAGATACTTTTTCTTAAAATGCAAAATTTGAAAAGAAAAGAGTTTCTCTTTTTTGTGTTTTTTTTTCTTCAAAATATTTGGGAAATGGGAAATTTCTTCGAGACTAAGTAGTTTTAAGAAAATTCAAGGAAATGTTTTCAAGTTTAAGTAGTAGGTGGAGTCAGTTCTCCAGGGCTTAGTAGTTATAATAATAGTCATAGAAATGTAACATTTTATCTTTCAGTTTTCATGGACTATCTGAATTAAGCTTTTTGATCAAGCATTTTTATCACTTAGTCAACGCTGTAAAGAAAATAAAGCTAGGTGATAATGCACAGGTTGATACTGCAGCCAAGATTAGATGATAAGGAGCAGGTAATCTAAAGTTCTGTTAAAGGGCAGCAGCATATTCTAGGCAGAGAATAGCAAATACAAATACTCCAAGCTAGGGGAAAACTTGGTGTATTTGACAGGAGATCATTTTGTTTGAATAGAAGTACTAGCAGCTTTATGTATGCTAATGGAGAGATCAAAGAGGGAAATGTGGATAGGCAGACTACTTGAAAAAATCATCAACCAGTTTTCTCAGAAAGTGACGGTTATAACCTACTAAGTGGAGGTTATAAGATTGCTGGGTAATTTATAAATGGTAAATTAAAGTTCGTGGTCAGGAACTTAAAGTGAAGCCAGCCAGTCAGTTATGGTTTCCTCCAGATTCAGTTTTAGGCGCAGAAAAAGCTGTCAGTTTAATTTAACTAGGTTGCCAAGGAGGTTTGGTTAAGGGAGAGAATAGAAGGAAAGTTAAGAAAGTGTAAAGAAGGGATTGATTAAATAACGGTTATGGAATCTCCACTGGCTAAAGGAAAAAGGAAATGAAAATGTGAAAAATAGTGACATTGGTAGGAGACAATTTCAGTAAGACTTAAGAATTGTTAATGTTAACAAACTAAGTGAACCAGTGGAACAGGATGTGGTGCAGTACAAGTAGTGATGCCCCTAGAGGTGATCCATGCAAATGGATGGCTGAGGTAGGTAGTGAAAAAGAATGCCTGAAGTTGAGAGGACCTGAAGAAATTAAGAAACTGTAGGGTTAGATGTCTGTTGAAGCCCATAACCAGGCATGAGAGACAGTGAGCTGAGGTTTGAGATTCTTCATGAGGGAGCAAGTAAACGTGTTAGCAGGTGACAGTAATAAGGAAAGAGGTATCAGAATGTCCTGATGATGCATTCGGTACAAAGGAGCTGAGTTTTAAAGGAGAAATCATTTGGGAACAGCAGTGAAGAACAAGAATACCACCCCACCTCTTAGATCTAAGAGAAGAATGCTGCAAGGGAAATTGTCCTTAGGACACTGGAAGGGACTCCCAATAACGCAAGAAGGTCAGAGGTGGACTGTTAGAAGGAGAGTAAGTCATTTGATCCAGGTTCCTCGTTTTACAATGAGAGATGGTAGTAACCATAGCCTAGAAGCACTGTGGCCATGTATTTTAAGTGTGTCTGTACCAACTCATATACGAGGTATGACCACATAATTCTTTTAAAAGTAACATGGAATCTTTAGTCTAAAATTTCGCGGTAAGACCATAAGAATTTTTGTGTGAATTTTCCCCACAGATGGGTAGGGTTGACAAATTTTTAGGTTTAATAAGGTTAAAGTTGGACATATTTTATCGTTAATGATTATAAGATTATAGATTTAATGCTTTTTTTCTTTTTTAAAAGATAAACATTATGAATAATGAAAAAGTTAACAGAGTGAATAAAGCTTTTGTAGATATACAAAAGGAACTTGCACATTTCTCAAAAGGCCTTTCCCTTGAACCTCTGCAGAAACAGCTGGTGAGTAGAAATCAGTTCCTTTTGTTATGGCTAAGTTAAACTCTCAACATTTTAAAGCCAGTAAGTTGAATGCAGTTTTCAGTATTTGGCTGTCTACTATACTTGTCCTTATAGTATACACAGCATATTGAGTCATATTCAGAATAAAACATTGAATCTGAATATGAGAATTTATTGTTTTACTTCCAAAGGTATGACTAGAAGAAATTAAGTCAGATGGTAGAATATATACAAGTCATTTTTGTTCACTACTGTTACCTACATTTTAAAATACAGTATTTTTCTCCCTTCAGATTTCTCAGCAGTGCCATGAAAACGAACCAGTTAATGTTGATGAAGCGACAAGATTAATGGCTCAATTGTAATACAATGGAGAGACATCAAATACCCCAAAAAGACCAATAAATCAGTTGTTTTGTACAGTTTTATTTTTTAAAATCTTGTTAATGTACAGGCATTGGCACATTTTTAAAACAAACTACATAAACAGATCTTTCCTATAATCTAGGAAAGTGGAATGTCAGAAGTCAACAAAATGTGATAAACTTAAAGTGCTAAAACAGAAGGCACTTCACAAAATCTGTTCACTGAAACAGTTAATATATCCTACTTTACATCCTTCACTTTATAAGTGGCAGTGAATATGTGTTTGGATTGGAGGACACACAGAAATACGGACAGATTCATGGCAGTACAAAAATAAAGACAAGTGATGAGCCGTTGGCCAACTTTTTTTGTTTTCAATAGTGTTAAATCTACTTTAACTTTCCTCTCTAAGAGAAAAAAAAAAACAGAAGGATTCAGAATTGGAAGAAAAGCTGAGATCCCAGAATGTGATTATGTGAGGGTGGAAGGGATTTGTGGGGATTAAATTACCTTTTCCCCTGAAAAAAGTAATTTTTTGTGTGGTTGAAAAGAGCCCTTTGTTTTTATGGTTGAAGTTTTGTGAAGTAAAAAAGAAAGTATTAGAGAACACTTCAGAATCAGTGAACTAAAAGATGTTACATTCATTATTTTAAATACTTAGGTTATTAAGAAGTCTAAAATGTTACAGTTAGAGGTAGATAACAGTCCCAAGTTTCCATGGAATCTAATAATTTAGTATCTGGACATCAAACAGATCACAGACTCCTTCATTATCATCTAAATTAAAGTTGTAGTCATCTGCTGGGGTAGGAGAAAGCCGTAAAAGAGGAAACACTGCAAGCAAAACAAATTCAGTGTTAAACATGGTTTTTACATATGGTTAATGATGTTTACCAAAATAGTCTCAAATACATCTATCCAATTATGTATAAGAATATTTTATATAGAAAAAAGGAATAATCAAATTAATGACTTGTATCTGGTGTATATTTTGAAAGATTCTCAGTTAAAAGTAATTTATGCATTGGTTATGCATAGTATAGCATGAGAAAAAGAGGCTCAAATTTTTATTGGTTGAACTTGTCACACTCAAATGCACACTTCAGAAAGTGGTCAGGGTGCCTAGGTGGCTCAGTTGGTTAAGCATCGGCCTTTGGCTCAAGGTCATGACGCTAGGGCCCTGGGATCCAGCCCTGCAATGGGCTCCCTGTTCACCAGGGAGTCTGTTTCTCCCTCACTCGTTGCCCCTCCCCCCACTCATGCTCATTCTCTCTCTCAAATAAATAAAATCTTTAAAAAAAAATTGGTCAGATTATGTCCTCTCATCTGCTAAATAAGTTACTACTTTGAAAACAAATAGTAACTCGACTTAATTTGCTGATGTTCTTTTTCTACAGAAATGTTTAATTTCAGATGGTTATTGTACCATTTGTTTTTTAACAGTTGCGACTTCCTAGGTTTGGCTATATTTGTTAGGAACCAGGATTGAATCCAAGAATTTACAGAAAGGTGAAGCCAAAAGAGTTACTATTAATTACAACAAAAAAATTTGTATTTTTTAGATTTTTTAGACAATTATTTCAGATTACATGACGATTTGGCTAATGTTAATAATAGTTCAGGTACTTCACACTGGTATCTTGAAATTGGCCTTGGTGGGGGTATTTACCAAACTGGGTTTTGAGATAATCTATATATTATTTTACTCTTCTTGGCCAAAGTCTTCAGATATAAAAAGGGCTAGTGGGCTAACTGTAGAAATTTATTCAGTGGTGGTAATAAGTATCCCCATATGGGCCCTTTTTTCTCAAAATGCAGGTAAATAAAAATTCTGAAGGATGCCTGTGATGTACTGTTAAGTGGGAGATTTTTCATAAATCATCATAGTATGTTAAGCAGTTAAAAAATACAGGCTCTGCATTTCTTTTAAATCTTAGGCCACTTATAAATTCTAGAAAAGCATTATTGATACATAAACTAGTTAGTAAAATTTTAAACTACTTACCGTCAGAAGACATTAACTCATCAATGATATCGCCACTAATAGATCCTGCTGGAAACAGAAATGTGATGAAGTTTTGTTACATTCTGTTCATATATTTTAATAGTAAAAAGTTATATTTAAATCAGCATATATTTAACAGAGCACATATTTAAACAGTTAAACAGCAGCTTGGTTAACAATGCAGTGTTAAAATAATAGAACTTTATGGAAAGATGTCATTTTCATGAGCAGTGACTGTGGCATTACTTTTAAACTTCCAAACTCAAGATGTAGATTAAAAGACTCATGATCATTCTCCCAAAACTGACTCCTTGGTTTGGGTTTTACAAAGTCAGTGGTACCATAATTCTCCCAGTCATGCAGCCTTAGAACTTCAACATCAACTTTGCATTCCTCCTGTTAAATTTACCTCCAGATTTCACATATCAAAGTTATTTTATGTTATACCTAAACAATATTTCTGAAATCTTTCTCTTTCCAATTCTGTTATCACCCATTTTAGCTTTACTATTCTCTCCTAGTTGCACAACTGCTGACATCAGATCTTCAGTTTCCATTGCCTCTAATCCTGCTTCCGAAAAGCATCTTCCCTAATTGTGTTACTCCTGTACACCAGTTTGCTTTTCATTTATCCTAGAGTGACTAAAAGAGAAAAGATTCTTACAAAGTAAACCTCTGATAAAACAAAAACAAAAAACCCTGACATATGTTAACAGTAAAAATGGAGTAAAATGAACAAATTTTGATTAATTTCACATGTGGAATCCTAAGGAAAACTGCATACATAGGCCCATTAACTATCTTTTCCTTGGTCCACTGTTTATAATTGTGCACACTCTTTTAACCACATTATACTGTATTCAATTGTATGTGTCTGAATATACAATCAGATTGTATGTCTGCATTACCTAAGAAACAAATCTGTAGTAGTATAATTAAAGACGAGATCTGTTTTTAAATTTTCCTCATAATACCTACCCCAATGCTAGGCACATAGGAGACATTGAATACTTAAGTTTACTGTTTTGCCTCCTGGGTTTGGCACTAGAGTGACCAGAGCTGACAAATTCAAAATATCTCACCAACTTGTTTAATATGGTGTTCACAGTCTCCCCTCCAATTTTTTAAACCAAAGGCTCTAGACCCACCTGATAAGTCTGTGGCTGGTGTCTGTTGAAGATTTTGGCTTCTTTCAGAGACATGTTGCTCAGGCAGATTCTGAGTTGCTGTGTTAGATTTCTGTGGAGTCACTGGAGTGGAGGGCTGAGAGGAGGGTTGTGTGAGGTCATCAGGTGGGGGGACAGGAAAAACCACAGGCTTAGACGAACTGGACTCTTTATTTATAAGCAGCACATGGATAGGTCCTGAATGACTCTTTAGATTGATCTGATATTTCTTTTGTCCATTCTGACCCTTTAAAGTTATTGGGTATAAACAAATGAATAAATATTAACATTTCTAACTACCTTGGCACATTAAAAATTAAAATAAGCAAGGCTATTAGGGACTAATTATTATATACCATAGAATTATATATAGTAGAGTCAAAAAATGGCCTTGACTCAACAAGAAAATGTTCTGGGAACGACCCAATTTAAAGCAATCTATTATTGTTGATATTTAAGTCGAACTTTTTCCTCTAGATTCTTAATCAGTTATAGGTATAGTAATTTTTACTGATTTTTTTAAAGATTATTGACTATATATCATTACTCATTCCTTGATATTTTCTAGCTCAAAATGAAATTTAATAAAACTTGTAATCAAAATGTTAAATAATTCAGTCACTTCTATAATTTTACTAAAGTCATCCAAATTCCTTTCAGATAGCAAACC
Source organism: Spilogale gracilis (assembly GCA_004023965.1). Taxonomy (NCBI): domain Eukaryota; kingdom Metazoa; phylum Chordata; class Mammalia; order Carnivora; family Mephitidae; genus Spilogale; species Spilogale gracilis. Next base: position 129,982 of record PITA01000352.1, on the reverse strand, counting down.
TGAAAGCAGTAACTTTAAAGTGTTTGCATACAATGAGCTTCTCGTTCAGCTAAAGAGAAAACATTTGTCCCTCTTAAGACAGGAGATCCATTTTAAGAAAAATTATCCTACGTACCATTTCTGGAATAGGCACCTCCAGTTGTGTACCAGAAGGTGCTTGAATGGCCAAAAGTGTATCACCTGGTGAAAAGAATATTTTTAAATTTTAGTAAATACTTTTGATCTTGGAATACGGTGGCAAGAGTATGGGCCCTGGAGTCAGAATGCTTGGGTTTGAATCCCAGGTTAGGTGACCTTGGGCGTTGGTTCCTAATTCTACAAGAGGGGAAATACAACTTACTGCACAGATTTGTTTTGAGGATTAAATGGGGTAATACATGTAATAGTAGATCTTAGAAGAGGGTAAATACTCAGTGTTTATTATTCTCATTAACAAATTCAACTCAATTTTGCTTTTATTCAGTCTTGTATAAGGTCTGAAATTCTTGAAACCTTTAGCCTCAAATAACATTATCTACTCGAGATTTTTAAATTACTTAAGTGACTAGGGATACTACAGATTAGGTATGATACTGTGAAATCTTGAGCTTAAGTAAATTTAATTTATTAAATTCTACAGCAGACTGTTGAGTTTTTTATTTTTTTGTTTTAAAGATTTTATTTATTTATTTGACAGAGAGAGATCACAAGTAGGCAGAGGCAGGCAGAGAGAGAGGAGGAAGCAGGCTCCCTGCCGAGCAGAGAGCCCGACGCAGGCCTCGATCCCAGGACCCTGAGATCATGACCTGAGCTGAAGGCAGAGGCTTTAACCCACTGAGCCACCCAGGCACCCGACTCTGTTGAGTTGAAGATTAAAACTACTTTCTTAGAAAGCTTGGGACAGAGGAGCCTGGGTGGCTTAGTCAGCTAAGCATCTGCCTTAGGCTGAGGTCATGATCCCAGAGTGCTGGGATCAATCCCTGCATGGGGCTCCCCGCTCAGTGGGAAGCCTGCTTCTCCCTATCCCCCCTGCCCCTCCCTCTGCTTATATTCAGGAATACTCTCTCTCTCTCTCAAATAAATAAAATCTTAAAAAAAAAAAAAAGAAAAAGAAAGCTCAGGACATATGGTGGCAGAGTAAAGCAGTAAGTCCACACACATTGTCAACATAGTCTTAGAAAATCAGATATCACTTGGCAAGGTGCTTGGTAGATCTTTTTTTATGTGCATAATATACACAAGACTATCCACTTAATAAGCCATGCATAACTAAATGTAAATATGTATACAAAATTGCATTTGGGTTATGATTATGGGAATACAGCCCACTGCCTGCTATAGTTATTAATACACTGTATTGTCCTTTCAAGGGGAAAACAGGGAGCAGGGAATGGAACAGGGTTAGGAATAATTGCCCTGGTTATAAAATGGATTCACCTAACTGCCCTCATGCTTTCTTTGAGTTCCTTTGTGACCAGCGCACTTGCTGCATACAGTTTCATAAACAGTACCCATGAGAATCATATTTTGTTCACATTTGGTCACTGACACTAGAAATCTGTGACTTTGAGACTTTTTAGTCTCTCTCTGACTTAGCTGCTCCCCCACCACACAGGTTACACCTACCAATGCAGTCAATGAAGTGAAAACTGAAGAGCAGTTATTGTCATGAGAACAGAAACAAAAGGAGCCTGTAACTACAGAGCACTATAGAGTGACACAAAATGTCCACAGTTCCTGAAAAGGATGACTTTGGGTGGGTGCCTGGGGAGTATCGAATCATTCTACACTAAGCACGTGGATGAGAGGAAGAACGTTAGAACAAACTGACTAACAGTACTTACCATTAAAGCAATTACAGATGTCTTCATGAGTTACATAGGAAAATGTACTGTCATAAGAGTTAAGGAACAACATGGATACCATGGTCTAGGCATTTAAATTAAGGTGGTAAATCTGCAGGCCAATATCAAACAACCAAATGCATGAAGGTGCTGGCACACATGGTTAAGATTTTTTTTTTTTTTTTTAAAGGCTTCAGTCTGGAAAGGCAAAGATAAAGGTCTATAAGAGGAATGCCATCCTTTGTTCCAAGAAGTCACTTTTCATTTTCTGTGACATCTGAGGACCTTTAAGAGAAAGATGAAAAACGGTGCATATTGCTCATGGAAACAGATGGCTCTGGAGGGGAAGGTAACAGTGGGGAAAAGGATGCCATTAGGAATGGAGAGTGACCAGACTGAGAATCTCCCTGGGTCATGGTTCAGGGAACAGGAATGGCCAGAATCTTGGAATGCAGTGCAGCAAAGTCCAAGATTAACTAGTTCAATGGTTTTTGTATCTTGGGGATCCATCAGGCACAGACTGAAAATCCCATTGTTACCAAACTGTTAAGGAGCTTTGATCTGTAGAAAGGAAATAGCAAATGAGATCATGGACTTATTCAACAAATTACAAATCAACAGAAAACATTAATTGTCTACATTAGTCAAAAATTCATGAGAGGTGGTAGAAGATAAATGCCATTAAAAGATTCCATAAGAGTGCAGGTAAGTTTACAAATCAAGAGAATCATTGGTATTAGAACAGTGATTTTTAAGAAACACATGAAGTATAAACATGAAGTATACCACTAATTTTTCCCCAACATAATATGATAAATACATAAGCCTTGGTCCCCAACCTCAAGCAGGTATTATCTTTGAGTTAATATTAGGCAGAAAGTACCCTGATTGCAGGCCATGATATTTTATTTTCAAGCCAAAATTAATTTTTTAAAACTTTGAGAGTTACTGAATTTTTGCCACTTTAGAACACTGAGCATAATTATTTAAATATACCTATGCATTTAACAATGACTTCTAATATTCAGAGACCCCCTAAGCACACTTCAGCTAGCATATTGCATCCTATCAGTGGTAGACTAAAAGTAGATGAGCTTTTTTTTTCTCAATGCAACACAGGAATAATGTTAATAGAGGTATTATGTACTTTAAGAGATGAAAACTTTTCAAATAGGAGTATAAATTACTAGAATGATATAGTAAAAATAAAATATTTTATTCACTTAACAAAACTTTTTAAAACACCGCAATAAAGTAACTGATCTTCAGATTGGATAATATATAAATACAAATTCTTTGGCTGTATGGGTAACTTATTTAAAAGGATATCTATTATTAATGGAGTCGTCCATCACATTTTTGATGCTTTGCTGTAGCCACAACTTCTGCTGATCAAGTTCTCTCTCCTTCAATTCTAGATCTTCAATTTCAGCTTTAAGATATCTTAATCTGTCTATGACTTCTTTAGTATTACAGCCAGCACCTACACCTCTTAAAAACATACGAGAATTAATATTGCCAGTATCAGGCCCAGGTTAACATCATTTAATTTTTATGGTAATAAAACCTGACTTAATTAGTAATTTGTTCAAGACAAAAAAAAAATCTTTATAATCTTCTAAAAAACCAAGCATTAAAATCCTTAGAAAATCTAAACATCGTACCTCTGAATAGATTTGCTTAGAAAATTTATTTGCCAGAACAATCAAATTATAAAAGTTCTCAATGCTTTTGCCATACAGAAAAATGAAAAAAAAATTTTTTCTAAAAGATATTTTATTTATTTGACAGAGAGAAACACAGCCAGAGAGGGAACACAAGCAGGGGGAGTGAGAGAGGGAGAAGCAGGCCTCCCGCCGAGCAGGGAGCCCGACGTGGGACTTGATCCCAGGTCTCCGGGATCATGACCCAAGCCGAAGGCAGTCGCCCAACCAACTGAGCCACCCAGGCGCCCCTGAAAATTTTTATAAAATCCAAAAAAAGTTCTCAGTATGTTCTAGAATGGTATTTGTCATCTGAAAGGCCAGGCTTGTGATGGTCCAAAAGGATGCAAGGCTAAACAGTCACACCTGGAAGTGTCCTGACAGACTAAGATGCTGGTGACATAAATTACAGTTTTTAATATTTTGGTGAGATTCTGGCTCTAAAACAAAACAGAACCAAAAACTAAAGCCAAGGGGACAAATTTGCAGAACAGAAAGTATTTTTTATATTCAAACATACAACCATCGAACAGTTACAAATATAATATACACTTTAATCAACTACCATATATAAGGTGCATATTCTATACATAGGACATAGTTCTGTTCTTAAGGAGTCTGTATTAGTTGGGCAGCTAAACACTTAGGCAGAGAGGGATTAATAATACAATGCAATATGCATTGTGTGCGAAATGAGTAACCTGAGGGAGAAAGTAAGATTTTTTTGAATTTTCAGAGTATATATCAAACAGTGGACAGAGTCAGGGAGCAAGCCAACACAGGAGGGACATATTCAAAGGCCCAGAGTGGAGTCCAGGGAAAGACAGGGGCCTGGTGAGACTAGAGGGCCAAGAGAGAGGATTTAGGGGAACTAAACAGTAGAAAGACTTTACATAGCATTGGAAAGAAAAATAAAAGTTTTAGAGTCTGGTACTGGCTTGTGCCCAGTGCAAACTTACTTCCATTGTATGCTGTTTTTTGACTTTTTTTCAATCAGGTCAATTCCCTCCAAGACATTGGTGATATCATAAATTCTTCTTTTTTGTCTCACAGCCAAAGTATCTGCAGCCTGTTTTTAAAAAGGGGAGGAGGGGAGAGGGGAAGACCAAGGACAATGAAATAAAGGACAATTCATATTTTAAAGCCAAATAGCGTTGATTAATAAGTTCACAGCATGAGAGCCCAATCCCAAATCTGACTTGGTCAGTTGCTTGGGAACAATAGGTGGATATGTTCAAAGCATCTCTCAAACATTGCAAATACCAAAGAAATTATCCTACTTAAAAGCCCGCAGATGTTAGAGTGAGGAAAAAATATATGAAGGGTCATGACACAGAGCCCACAGAAATAAAAGAGCACAAAAAGAATACTTCATGTCACCTTATGGACTAATCCTGAAGAGGAGTACTAATTGTCTACCCATGTCACTTCCTATTTCATTTCTCTGTTCATAAACAGTATTATCTAAAAACAGCCTTAATTGTTTTTTGAAACTTTGAAAAATTTATAGCCAGCAACCTGTTAATAATTAAGTCTAGAGACTGGGAAGGGGGGGATTCTAACTTATACATACACTTGTAGTACTGCAATATACTATACATTTTTCAAACTCACAATAAAAATGGAGGAGTGAATCATGCCATTCAACACAAGGTATAAAATCAACAAGAAATCAAAATCTATAGTACAAGGTGGTGGTACGACCAAATATAATACAAAAGCTTGGTAGTTTGACTCAACAAAAGTAAGGTCAACAAAAGTATTTCATGGTACCATGTTATGAATAAACACAGGAATAATATACTGTTTCTCTAATTGGTTCCCACTCATATTTATGAGCTTTTCTCCAAAGGAATAGACAGAACCATAAAAAAAAGGTTATCCTACAGCTCTTTTTTGGAGTGAATGGTGAATTAGACAATAACCTACCTTGAATGTGGAGTCATGTGAAAGAGTTATAGTAGTTAAAAAGAAAAAACAACACACATTTATGTCCTTACAAAAGTCAGCACATTATGCGAATTAATGAACAGAATTTATTTTCATATAATTGGTTACCAGCTCTTCCAAGGGATCACTACTTTCTTGATTCCTTAAAAACAGGCCACACACATACATGACATCTCGGACAGCATTGCAGATTATTTGCAATCTAGACCTTCTTTCTACAGGAGCAAGTGTAACCAACTTCATAGGCATTTAATGTCAATTCTATCAATCCATTTATTGTGTTGCCAAAATACCAGTTACCACTCCAATTAATCATTACAGCCTTCAGGAAGGGGATTCATGCCTCAATCAGTGACCAAGAGAATAAATAAGATGTGGCAGAAAGAATTGAGGCTCTGAGTCCCCATTTCTGACTAGTTTGGTTCCATCTTTTCTAGAGAATAAGAAAATTAAAAGTAGGACTAGGTGTGGTTTCATCGATCTCCTCTTCCCTTGTCCTTAGCAATTTTCTTCCTGTTTTCTTGACCTTCATAAAGTTGCTTGAGTTTCAGGCTGTTTTTCTAAAAAGCAATAATCTGCCAAGTTAACTCTAAAAATCTGAAGTTCAGGGCACCTGGGTGGCTCAGTCATTAAGCACCTGCCTTTGGCTCAGGTCATGATCCCCGGGTCCTTGGATCAAGCCCCATGTTGGGCTCCCTGCTATGTGGGAAGCCTGCTTCTCCCTCTCTCACGCCCCCTGCTTGTGTTCCCTCTCTAGCTGTGTTTCTCTCTGTCAAATAAATAAAACCTTTAAAATCAATCAATCTGAAGTTGAGGAGTCATTTCTAACTTCCTTCTAAAGAGGCCTTCTTGAGAAGTAACCCAGAGCACTCCAAGCCAGCTCTGTGTTACCCGTATCTGTGTACTCACACACACAAGCCTTCATAACCAGAGCAACAACTCATCGGTTAGGGGATTAGGACATGTTTGTGTGACCCAGACTGCAAGAGCTCTCCAAGGTCGTCAGGCAAAGAGCCAGCAGGGCTCACTTTTAGATCCAAATTTTTTAAAGTTCTTCAGCTAGTTTATAATTCATTACTACTTAATGTTACACATTTTAGTTCTTTATTTCCAAAACTAAACATTGTTTCTTCAATACTTTTCTATTTAAGTATATAAACACATAAATGACCAGCATATGCAGAACATTTTCACTTAAAATGGCTCTCCTGATTTTTTATTTCAGTAGGCCCGTCATTCTTTGGACACTAGGTTCTGGAGTTCAGCACACAGGGATCCAATACCAGCATTGCCACCTCCTACCGTCAGCTGGTCTCAGACTCATGAAGCCTCATTTCCTTCTTTTGTAAAATGCAGTAATAACATATCTGAATTGTGGGGATTGTGGCACAACTCTCTGCTACATAACGAACACTTCAATGCTAGAAAGTAACAGCCTCATCATCAAATACAGGTTGAAGCAGTGGATCGTGGATGAGATTTAGAGTTTGTGTATATACAGATCTATCACATTTTATGTAGTGTTTCAAAGAGTTGTGTGAATTCTTAAAGCTTCATGAAGTAATTCAAGACATCATACTCAACAGAAGCACACAATGCCTCGCCATCATCATCCTTCATTTGTTTAACACCTATGATGAGCAAGGCTTGTCTGTGTCTTATGGATAGAATAGTAACAGAACAAAGTACCTGCCCTCAAAGAGGGTAATAATAATAATAGACAAATAATTATGTTAGGGGGAATGCATGTAGGGGCTATATTTAACAGAATTTTAAAGCTCCCTGAATAAGGGATATTTGAATTGAATGGAAAAAGTCACCCTGGAGAACATGTGACAGGAAGCATCAAGCTCAAAGGCTTTGAAGTGCTTACCAGAGTGAGAGGGAAACAGTGAGAAGGGGAGGGGAGGGAAGGGGAGGGGAGGGAGAGACAGACAGAGATAAAGATGGTGACACTGGATAGCAAGGGGCCAGATCACTGGGGTTTTGCAGGCCATTGTAAAAACTTCAGTTCTGAAATAGAAAGCCACTGGAAGGCTTTAAGCACATGCTGATTTGATGCTCTGCTTTAAAATGTTCTCTCTGGCTATTCTGGGTAGAAAAGGAGGCTATGGAGAAAGCAATGGCAATAATCCAAGAGATGGTAGTGGCTTGGGATGAAGGCGTGGCTTTGGAGGTTGTGAGAAATGGTGTGATTCAGGTTATATTCTGAAGGGATAGCAAGCAGTAGATCTAGAGAGCAGAGTCAAGGGTAACTCCACAGTTGTTGACAGGAGCAACTGGAGATGAGGAAGAATGCAGAAGAACAGGTTTGAGGCACAAGAAATCAGGAATTTGGCTTTGGATAATTCGACCTCCAAGGGGAGAAGTTCAGAAGACCACTGGACATGAGAGAAGTCCAAGCTAGAGATACAATAATGTCAGTAGTCACCAGTAAATAGGCATTTTAGGTGCACAGGATGGAACCCATTGGATTCATCTAAGGAGGTAAGAATAGAAAGAGAAGATGTCTAAGGGCTGACCCTAGGGTACTCCAGTGTTAAAGATCCGGGAAGTAAAGAGCAATTTGCTACTGAAGTAAGACAAATAGAAAGAGTGGAGTCTTGGAAACCAAAGGAAGAAAGAGTGACCAGGTCAAGTACCACTGTCAGGGTGAGTCAGATGAGCAGTGAGACCTGATCACGGATTTGACTTTGGCAAGTCACTGGCGACCTTGGTCAGAGCTGTCTTGGCAGAATAATGGCGGCAAAGCCTTAATGGTGAGATTCTAACAAAGAGTGGAAGGAAAGCTACAGCAGACAATGCTTTTGAAGAATTCCACTGCAAAGAGGAACAGAAGAATGGGGTAGTAGCTGTAGGGGGTTATGGGATCCCTCCAGGAAGTTTTTTTCCCCCTTCCTTTCTCTTTTCTTTTAAATATGGGAGCTAAGGGGCACCTGGGTGGTTCAGTCATTAAGCATCTTCCTTCAACTCAGGTCATGACCCCGGAGTCCCGGCATTGAGCCCCACATTGGGCTCCCTGTTTGGTGGGAAGCCTGCTTCTCCCTCTCTCACTTCCCCTGCTTGTGTACCCTCTCTAGCTGTGTTTCTCTCTGTCAAATAAATAAAAATAAAATCTTAAAAAAAAAAAAGATGGGAGCTAATTCAACACCTAAGTTACACTGATAACCATCCAATAACCACCCAGGAACCGACAAAGAGAGATAATTAACCATGTGGAAGAGAGAAGGAACCACCATAGATAAGCAAGAGGAATGCGAATCAGATGAGCTGATGATTTGCCTTAGATAATAACAAGGCATATTAATAACTGCATTCCAGCCAAGTGCCCACTGTAGATGTAGGTATGGTAACAGACAAGGGAGGGGGAGAGTTTAAACAGTTCCTTCTGGTTGCTTTCCATTTTCTCAAAAGTGGAGGTTGGTTGGGGGGCTGGGGTAGTGAAGAGGGGAGGGGATGGTGAATGGTTTAGAAGAAAAACGAAAGATAAAATGTTCATCTAGGACAGTAAGAGTAAATACTGTAGAAGGAATGGTGGACCCAATATTAGTTCTCTTGAAGTTAGTCGTTGTGAATTTAAACTGAGACCCATGAGCATCAGAGTGCACTTTTCTCCAATCCTGGAGGACAGCCTGGATACTGACAAGGGGCAGGCAGAGAGCAAAATGGGTACATCCTCACCCCATGTTGCCACATGGCTACTGAATAAATGCACATACATGTGCATGCATCAACTTTACTTTAAAAGGTTACATGCTATTATAGATTTGACCTACAAAACACAAAGGAAGCATCTATCTGTACAAAACCAACTCAACTAGGGAGAAAATAAACAGAAAGAAAGGAAATAAACAGAAAGAAAAAAGAAAGAAATACACCTCCCCTCCAAATAGTAAATCCTTTTCTAAAAACATGTCACCAATTGCAAACCAATTCAAAGCCTGTGATACTTTTTAGAAGTGGTTAAGATAACTCACAAGAACTGAGAGATCGCCTGTAACCACTAAAAAGGGCTTTAAGAATTTCGTGGACCCACCTTTTCACTTTAACAAATGAGTCCTTTAAGACCCAAGGTCAATTCTGGGTGGGGGGGAGGGGAGAGATTACGTGGTAGGTTTGTTTGAATTAAGATTAGTTGCAGCTCATTTGTTCAACAATGCTCTTTTGATGGAGCACGATGTTGCATTCATATGCGCTACCCTACCGACAATAGCTATGGGAAACCTCTCCTCTTTCAGGTTCTCCATCTGCAAAGTAGGTACTTTACTCTCTTCCAGGACCCTAACTGTTAATACCTGTGTACTCAGTGTTCAGCTACTGTGTTTCAGAAGCTAACACTACAGTCAGTGGGGCCAGAACCTGAAAGTAAAAAATGTGGCAAGGAAACACTATATAAAGTCAGTTAGATATACACATATGCACACACATACAGATAGATGATCGGATGCTGACAATACGGTGAAAACCCAAGTGATGTTCCAGAGTGCCCATAAAGTATCTTAAAATTTTTTAAGACCGAGTGAACTCACTTTTGATTGTGTCATGTGGTATTTTCTGTTGATCTACCTTATGATAAGGGTTAGACTGATTATTAGCTAATTTCAAATACTGATAAAGGTAATTAACTTACAGAAAGTCTGATTTCAAATCACAGCTAAGAAGAAATATTTATGAGCCAGTAACAGGATAACTATGTTAATAGGATCGTCCAAAGAATATTATCTAATTTAAATGATCACACCGTTTTGTAAAGCAGGTACCATTCTCCTCATTTTATACAATACAGAATCATAAAGCTAATGGATAATCAAATGGAATTTGACATTAACTATATATTCATGAAATAAGTCTGTATGCAAAACATTTTAAAATGGGCCCTGTAATTTAATGATTTTAGATAAGTGTGATGTGCTGTCAAAATTCCCAAGCTAGGTGGCTCGTGGGTGGCTCAGTTGGTTGGTTAAGCGACTGCCTTCGGCTCAGGTCATGATCCTGGAGACCTGGGATAGAGCCCCATATAGGGTGCCCTGCTCGGCAGGAAGCCTGCTTCTCCCTCTCTCACTCTCCCTGCTTGTGTTCCCTCTCTGGCTGTGTTTCTCTCTGTCAAATAAATAAAATCTTTAAAAAAAAAAAATTCCCAAGCTAAAAAAAATTGCACTGAATAAGCAATTTAAGCACCACTAGTACTTCTAACAAAAGAAATGTATAGCTATCTAAGGCTGTGGGTAACACTTTGTGTTAGAGAATGGGGTGTAAAAATGGAAACAGTCCCATACTGTAGAGATAAACTGTTATAAGAGGTTGAAAATGAGGGATTACTTAAGGTGGAGGCAAAAAAGAAAGTTCCTGCAAGAGGCTGCCATGTGCTTTCGATGGGTCTGCGGGGGACATTAAATCAATAAGGAAATTAAATACCAAAAGCAAAGAGGTAACTTTATGGATACAAAGGCCTCCCTTAAGAAGCAGCACTAAGCACACAGATTTTAATTCCTACTCAGTATCCTGCCCCAAAGAAATTCCTCCTAAAAAATGTCCAGTGCTTTTGCTACCCTAAAGTGCCATTTGTAAATGATATTGAAATATATGTACCGATATTTTTGAAATGCATAAGCTTTAATTTTGTTGATTTTTATTTTTGTTTTTATTGCAATGTTTTTATTTTTATATAATTTATTTTTAATTTTATTGCAAATAATTGCAATACAATAAAAAGCTTATTGTAGTTGACATGCAATAACATTAGTTTCAAGTGAACAACTTAGTGATTGATCACCCTGTTAAACCTAGCTACTATCACCCCACAAAGTTGTTACATATTATTAACTGTATACCTCAATTATACTTTGTATTCCCATGTCTTATTTACTTTTTAACTAGAAGCTTGAGCCTTTAATAAACCCTGCATAAGGTTTTGTTTTTTTGTTTTTGGGGGTTTTTTTGACAGAGAGAGATCACAAGTAGGCAGAGAAGCAGGCAGAGAGAGGGAAGCAGGCTCCCGGCTGAGCAGAGAGCCGAATGCGGACCTCCATCCCAGGATCCTGAGATCATGCCCTGAGCCTAAGACAGAGGCTTTAACCCACTGATCCACCCAGGAGCCCCAGTAGTAACTTTTTAAAACAAGAACAAAAGCATGTGCTTCTGCTCTTCTACCACTTGGGTTTGGCAGGCGCAGAAGTGAGAGGCATGGGCTCTGGGATGGGCCTGACTTACTTACTAACTTTGTGACCCGGGAAAAGTTACTTAGCCTCTCTGTGCCTCATATTCCTGATCTGTAGGACTGCTGAGATGCTGTTATTGTAGGAGCACCTGGGTGGCTCAGTCGTTAAGCCTTCGGCTCATGTCATAATCCCGGTAATTAACTTACAGAAAGACCGAGCCCCGCATCGGTCCCCCTGTTCATCAAAGGCCTTAAAAATGTTTATTATCCTTTGATCTAGCAATTCTTTAGGGCAGATTATCAGAAGTAGAAATAATTCAAAATGTCTAAATGCCAAAAATGTTTCCCAGACCTCTGTTGCTAAATCCAGTGGTTACCACAAACTCTGGAACCTTCTGCAATTCAAGACACTAACTGGTGGCGCAGGGGTGATTATTCTACCTACTAGAGCATCTAAGATGAGAAAATAGTTAAACTGAAACCAGAGGATTTAGAGAAATGGCCAAATGATTTTATATTTGTGTAGAAATGTGCTCCAGGCAGAGGGAAAAGCCTGGGTGACAGTCTGAAGGCAAAGGAGAGAGGGCATGAGAGCATGCTAGGAGAGTGGGCCTGAACCTTGTCAGAGGAGGGAGGGCCAGGGGAGGTAAGGTCTTGCAGGTGTTCGGATGTTGTTATGAGTAGAGGAGCAATGTGACCTTAAATTCTACAATTCTTCCATCTATCAGTCATCTGACTTGCTGAGTCCATTAGTGCCAGCTCAGCTCCCACCTGTTCCTGCTTCAGTGGCTCTCGCATCGCCAATTCCCACAGATCGGTAGGTGCTTCCAAACCCAACATACAGTGTAAGAAGTGTGCAACTGCCCATTTCCCTGACTTTCCTCTAGGACATTAAGCTACAAGCTACTAAGGGAAGGGGCTAAGGCACACAGTGGTTAACTCATATTTGTGGAAGGAGATGGGAAAAAACCCAGAAATGACTTATATACCTATCCATAAGAAAGGTTAATCTGACTAAGGGGATGGATGTAGCTTGTGAGGCCATCACAGATTATGCTTACAATTTGGAAAGATAAAAGTTTGATCTCAGCTATAAAAAGGTGGAACAAATTGAAGACATACTGAAAACGGAAGATAGTGATGCTTTTTGGGTGATGGCATACTGGGTCGTTTTTATTCTAGATTATATTAATCTATTTCTGAGATTTCTACTATTTGTCTGTTAATTCAATAAATATACTTTAAGTTTAAAAAAGTCAACCAGAAAAAAATCCTCCCTTCCACAAACATTAAGTTTAATGTATAAAGAGAGTAATTGGGAAAATTCAGTTTTAACTGGCAAAATCTTTTTTTTTTAAAGATTTTATTTATTTATTTGACAGAGAGAAACACAGCTACAGAGGGAACACAAGCAGAGGGAGTGAGAGAGGGAGAAGCAGGCTTCCCGCAGAGCAGGAAGCCCAATGTGGGGCTCGATCCCAGGTCTCCAGAATCATGACCTGAGCTGAAGGCAGTCATGTAACCAACTGGGCCACCCAGGCGCCCCCCCCCTTTTTTTAAAAGATTTTATTTATTTGACAGAGAGAAACACAGCCAGAGAGGGAACACAAGCTGGGGGAGTGAGAGAGGGAGAAGCAGGCTTCCCACCGAGCAGGAAGCCCGATGTGGGGCTCGATCCTGGGTCTCCAGGATCATGACCCGAACCGAAGGCAGTCGCTTAACCAACTGAGCCACCCAGGTGCCCCGCAAAATCTTTTTTTAAAATATTTATTTATTTATTTGACAGAGAAAGATCACAAGTAGGTCGAGAGGCAGGCAGAGAGAGAGTAGGAAGCAGGCTTCCTGGTGAGCAGAGAGCCCGACGTAGGCCTCGATCCCAGGACCCTGGGATCATGACCTGAGCTGAAGGCAGAGGCTTTAACCCACTGAGCCACCCAGGCACTCTAACTGGTAAAATCTTTAAAAAACAGTGTATTTATAAAAAATATTTACTATATTAGGGTGGCTCAGTTGGTTAAGCACCTGCTTTCAGCTCAGTACATGATCCCAAGGTCCTGGGATTGAGCCCCACATTGGGCTTCTTGCTCAGTGGAGAGCCTGCTTCTCCCTCTGCCTCTGCACCCCTACTTGTGCTCTCGCTCTCTCTCTGACAAATAAATAAAATCTTAAAAAAAAACATATTTACTACTTTAAAGAAACAACAAAATACAATTCACACACCCAAATATATGTATGATCTGAATCAACAGGTAATCCCATTCAAACATTTTATTCCTTTAGTCAGCTTGACTTTCATAATTCATCCTTGGATTATGATATTATTCCCCAAAACAAGAGTTTATACCATTTACTACTCTTGATATTAAAGTAGACTTTATCTTAAAATTATTACTTTCATTCCTAAATTCTTTTCTCTTTTTGCCTGGTAGACCATAAACTTTCTGAGACTTTTATTGGTGAGTTTCTTGTAAACAACGGATGCCTGAATTCTTTTTCATCTGAACAACTTTATTAAAGGGGCTCAGTCGGTTAAGTGTCCAACCCTGATTTCTGCTCAGGTCATGGTCTCAGGGTCTTGAGATCAAGCCCCACATCAGGCTCCATAATGGGCATGGAGTCTTCTTGGGTTTCTCTCTCCCTCTCCCTCTCCCTCCACCCACTGTCTCTCTCTCTCTCTCTCAAAAAAAAAAGTAATCATAGGGGCGCCTGGGTGGCTCAGTTGGTTGGGCAACTGCCTTCGGCTCAGGTCATGATCCCGGAGACCCGGGATCAAGTCCCACATCGGGCTCCCTGCTCGGTGGGAAGCCTACTTCTCCCTCTCTCACTCCCCCTGCTTGTGTTCCCTCTCTGGCTGTGTTTCTCTCTGTCAAATAAATAAATCTTTAAAAAAAAAAAAAAAGTAATCATAAAAAATAAAAACTTTATTAAAAAGGAATTGAATACATTCACATGTAATATAGAAACATTTCAATTATCACTCATTTGATGTATTTTGTTATTGCTTTCATGATGTTACCTTTTGTTCTTTTTCATGGACTTGACTTGTGCTATTTTCCCCTCTTAGAATGAGATAGCAGTTCAAAATGTGTTTCTGGTCTGTTAATGGTTACCTTTAAGCTTTTAATAACATAGTTATATGTTTGGGCATGGTGGGTCAGGGCATCACTGCTGGTAACAGACTACCTGGACTTACAGGTCACTCACTGTGGATATTTTTTAAAATAAGCTCTACACCAGATGTGGGGCTAGAACTCACAACCCTGAGATCAAGAGTCATGTGCTCTACCAACACAGCTAATCAGATGACCCAAAGAATCTCTATGCCCAACATGAGGCATACTGTGGATACTGACTGTCACTTCCCCTCCTTACACCTCACCCTATAGTTCCTCTTTATACTTTTAAGGATTAAGTGAGTTCATACAAGTAAAGCATCAGGCATAGTGCCAGTCATTTGGGACTAGCTATTAATAATTTTTATTAGTATTCTAGAGCTTAATCTCCTGAGAATTTTTTTCCACTTAGCCAAGCATCTTGTATTGATGTTTAATAATTAGATGCCAGAATAGATGTGTCCAGATCAGCTTTCTATGTGCATATTTAAGAACTTTATTTTTTTTAGCGCACTTTTAGGTTCACAGCAAAACTCAGCAAAGTCCAGAGTTCCCACACACCCCTGCCCCAACACGTGCAAGCCGCCTCTTCTATCAGTACCCCTCACCGGAGTGGGACATTGGTTTAAACTGATGAGCTTACAGTGACTTGTCATTATCACTCTTAGTCCACAGTTTATATTAGGGCGCATTTCTTGGTGCTATACATTCTATGGGTGTTGACAAATGTGTAATGACATGTGTCTACTATTACAGTGTCATACACAATGCTTTCACTAAAAATTCCATGCTCTGCCCTCTCACTTCTGGGAACCACTGAGCTTTCAGTGTCTCCATAGTCTCGCCTTTTCCAAGATGCTATACACTAAGAATGATACAGTAGGTAGCCTTTTCATATCAGCTTCGTGCACTTATTAATATACATTTAAAGTTCTTCTATGTCTTTTCAGGGCTTGGTGGCTTTTTTTTTTTTCCTTTTTAAGCAATGAATAGTATTCCATTATCGGTATGTGCCAGTTTATTTATCCATTCACCTACGAAATGACATCTTGGTTGCTTCCAAGTTTTGGCAATTACAAACAAAGCTGCTACACACAGCCATGTGCAGGTAGACAGAAGTTTCCACCTCATTTGGTAAATAACAAGTAGTGTGATTGCTAAATCGTATGGTAAGAATACGTTCAGCTTTCTAAAAACTGCGTCTTCCAACGTGGCTGTACCATTCTACATTCCCACCAGGAATGAATGGGAGTTTCTGTTGCTCCACATTCTTACCAGCATTCAGTTTCGCTAGTATTTTGTGCTATTTGGCCCTTCTAATAAGTATATTATAGTATCTCGTGTTGTTGTTTTACATGTTTCTTTAATTTTGGTAAAATGCACATGACATAAAATTTACCATGTTAACCATTTTTAAGTATACAATTCAGTAGTTTTAGGTACATTCACATTGACGTGCAACCCATCTCCACAACTCTCCTCATCTGGCAAATTCTCTATCCATTCAATTAGTTTTCTGGGGCTGCCATATAAAAGACCATAGACTGGTCTGTTGGTCTGTTAAACAACAGAAATTTATTTTCTTACAGTTTTAGAGGCTAGAAGTCCAAGATTGGTGTTGGCAAGTTTGGTTTCTTGAGAAGCCTTTCCCCTTGGCTGGCAGAGGGTCACCCTCTGGTTGTGTCATCACATGGGCTTTTCTCTGGGGGGGAAGCATCCTGACATCTGTGTGTTCAAATCTCCCTTCATCTAAGGACACCAATCTTATTGGATTAGTGCCTATCCCAATGCCTTCATTTTAACGACATCATCTCTTTAAAGGCCCTATCTCCAAATACAGTCACATTCTGAGGTACGGAGGTTTAGGACTTCAACATATGGATTTTGAGAGGACACAGTGCAGCCCAACATGTTGAACCATTAAACAACTTCCCATTCTTGTCTCCCCCCAGACCCTGGCAATCACTCTTCTATTGTCTCTATGAACGTGACTACTCTAGTTACTTCATTTAAGTGGAACCATATAGTATTTCCCTTTTTGTAACTAGCATAGTATCTTCAACATTCATCTATGTTGTAGCATGTGTAAAAAGGAAGTCTGAATAATCTTCCATTTTATATATATATATCACATTTTGTTTATTTATTCATCTGCTGATAGACACTCGTATTGTTTCTATCTTTTGGCTACTGTGAATAAAGCTAAGAATATGGGTTATACAGTTATATGTTTAAGACTCCATTTCTAAATCTTTGGGGTATACACTCAAAAGTGAAGCTGTCCTGAGAATTTTTAAGCATGTCCTAAAGTTCTGGCTGTCCTGCTCATATCTTTCCTTAAGCTAATCCTGTCTTTATCCTGTAACACCAAATCTTTGCTTTATTTCATAAACTAAGGACTTAGATTAACTATTTCTTGCAGGGTATGTATTAATTAGCTAATCATAACTGGGTATGAGTCAGGGCATGTATTAATTAGCTAATCCTAAATGGGCATGAGTCAGGGACCTGTGAATAAGGAACATCATAAATACTTTATCATTTTGACCTAGGTATCATGCAGGCAATTTGTAACATAAACAATTATAAGACAATCTTAACCATGGTTTAAAATTCAAGGTGGCACCAAAATGACAAATAAAATATAGAAACTCAGTTAGAAATTATATTTAATAGGAATTTCCAAAACAATATATGGATAGTCATGACTATCTTAACAATTCTTTAAATTCTTACTTCTGGAAAAACAGGACCCTAGTTTAATTTGTGAAATAATGTGGAATTTATCATCAATACCCTCATTTTTAAAGGAGGAGTCCAGGGCACCAGGGTGGCTCAGTAGGCTGGGCTTCTGACTCTTGATTTCACCTGAGGTCATGATCTCACGATCTCAGGGTCCCAAGTTGGGCTCCACGCTTATAGCATGGAGTCTGCTTGGGATTCTCGCTCTCCCTCTGCCTCGTCCTCTGCTGCATGTATGCATGTGCTCTCTCTTTCTCTCTCTCTCTCAAAAAAATAAATAAAATCTTAAAAAAAAAAAAAAAGCAGGAGCTCAATACCTCTCTCTTCTGTCATGGGTAAAGGAATAAAATTAATCATTTGTTTTTCTTTAGAAGAAACATTCCATATTCTTGTACAGATGAAAAACTTAAATGAGAACTTTTTGGATTTTAAGGAATACTACAAGGCAGTATAGCATAAACAATAGAAAAATGGTCTACTTTTAATTCTTACTCTGTCACTTTCTATTGTGTCAATCTGGACAAGTACTTAACGTATCAATTTTCTCATCTGTGAAACAGGGATGTTAGGCCCAAATTTCCAAGTTGTTAAGACAAAAAAATTAATTAATATATGTAAAAAGTCTGGAACAAACTCTCAATAAATGCTAGTTATTAGCAGCATAAATTGGCAAGCCAGATAGCTTGAGAGGAGTGAGGGATAATGTGTCATCTCACTGGAATAAAAAGATTTAACTACTGCACCCCATTTTTGTATAAGACCATATAGTGTAGGTGTGGGAATTAGAAGGAGAAATTATATAACTTTCTCTGTGACTTCTGGAGAACACTTATATGGCTTTAGATGAAACAGGAGGAAGCCAAAGAATTTAAAGGCAAGTAAGTTCTGTCATATTCCCAGGTGAGTTGAGAAAGAAACCCTCAAAATTAAACCCTGAGTTCAGCTGTATCTGGAAAACCCCAAACTTCCCTGATTCCCTTTACTGAAACCACAGTACATTTACATGGTAAATTCAGGATAAAACTCGATGTCTAGATTTTGAATAGCAGTTTGCAAGCCATGTTTTATTATGAGGGCGGAAAAGGCTATAGAAAGAAAACGCAATTTCTAGAGGTGGGGGGAAAATCCAGGAAAAAAGAAGACGGGGAAACTACTTGGCAACATGCAAAATGCACACATCATGCCTCATTTGAATTCAGATAATTCAATTCAACAACCACTTAATGAACACCTACTGTGCTTGGGGTAAGGAAAGGGCATTCAAAGACAAAACACCCCCAGGGCTACACTTACAGGGGGGCCTGAAATAGCAACCTTCAAGGGGCCCAGAGTCAGCCTCTGTACCTTCCCGGAGAACTCCTCCAGCTCAGATGCCTTTTCCCTTGCTGGAGGCACAACCTTAATGATCTCGGTCATACTTTCAAAGCCAAGTAAGGTGGTCCCACTGGTACTCCCCCTAGGTGCTGGGACCAATCAACAGTGGGCACCTGGGTGGCTCAGTTGGTTGAGCGACTGCCTTTGGCTCTGGTCATGATCCCAGAGACTTGGGATCAAGTTCCACATTGGGCTCCCTGCTCGGCAAGAAGCCTGCTTCTCCCTCTCTCACTCCCCCTGCTTGTGTTCCCTCTCTGGCTGTATTTCTCTCTGTCAAATAAATAAAACCTTTAAAAAAAAAAGTGTAAAGTCAGATTTCAGGGAAATCCTAGAAGGGGTCTGTGGTGATTAATGACTCCTTAGTAATTTTTATTTGAGGGCACTTGGGTGGCTCATTCGGTTAAGCATTTGCCTTAGGCTCAGGTCATGATCTCAGGGTACTGGGATCAAGCCCCTTGTCCTGCTCCCTGCTCAGCGAGAAACCAGCTTCTCCCTCTCCCACTCCCCCTGCTTGTGCTACCTCTCCACTGTCTCTCTCTCTGTGATAAACAAACAAACAAATAAATAAAATCTTTTAAAAAATTGTTTTTAGGGGCGCCTCGGTTAAGCCTCTGCCTTCCACTCAGGTCATGATCTCAGAGTCCGGGATCCAGCCCAGGACCTGGGATCCAGCAGGGAGCCTGCTTCCCCTTCTTTCTTGGCCTGCCTCTCTGCCTACTTTTGATCTCTCTCTCTGTCAAATAAAAAAATAAAATCTGTAAAAAAAAAAATTGTTTTTAAAACTTTGGTTCTTACTTAAACTTGGTGCACTGGTTGAATTTTAATTCAAGTAATCACATTCTCCTGTTCCTCAGCATTGTGGAATACTTCCAAATGCTGCCTGGAACGGTTAAGTCATTTTGTTTAACTGAACAGCTTTTGATGCATGTTGTTGTTTGAAAAACCATAGTAAAAGACGAAGCACACGTCCTCATGAAACAGGAGTTTACTGAGCGCTTCTATCTCCATGAATCAAAGTTCCAAAAAAACATCCTCTTTCTGTGTGATGGCAAATCTCCCTTTAAAATCTGTATCAGGTACCATATTAAGTTAAAAGTCAAATATCCATCCAATCGTCAGAATGATGAAAAGAACTGTGCAGAGAAGCAGATTTTTATTGTGATCATTATTTCACCAGGGAATGAATGTGGAAAGTTCACCTTTTTTCGCTTTCATCCAATAAAGGTGGCAACATCGGGCAACATCGGGTTTTTTGTTTTGTTTCGAACGAGAACACGCTCTCGACTAGAATAGCCTATTAAAACCACCAATTCCCAACAGCGAAATCGATCCCTGGGTGTGTCCAGGCAAGGTGCCTGGGTGCCCTCTGCGCCTCTGCCACAGGTGGACGCGGAGCAGCAACGACCCCCGGTCGCCCTCGGGTTCCTGCGCCAGAACCACGCGGGCGCGCTCCAAGTCTAGGCTCTTTGTCGAGAGCCCAGCGCGGCGCTGGGCCCTATTGGTTGTGCGGCGAGTCGGGGCCATCCTGGTCCCTCGTCCCTCCCCCATCCCGGAGTCCTGGGCCTGGGCTCCCGCCGCATGGCCGTAGCTCCGGGGTCACCCGGTCCCCGCGGGGCTCGTCCACGCCACGCCGCCCGGCCCACGCTTCAAGAGGATGGGCTTCTTCGGGGGACCTCGGGCACCGAAGTCCGCCCCCATCCCCGCCTCCCGCGCTCACCGCTTTGAGATCCAGGACGCCGTCCTTGGCCTCCTGCAGCAGCGACACGAACTTGGTGGTGAGCAGCCCCAGGCTCTTCTCGTGCCTGCTGCTACCGCCCCCGCCGCCCCCGAGCTGAGCCGGCGGCGGCGGCGGCGGGGGCTGCGCCTGGGAAGGCTGCGGTTGCGGCCGCTCGCCCTGGCCCTGCCCCTGCGGCGCCTGCTGGCCCGAGCTCGCGGGCTCCGCCGCCGCCATCGCGTCCCCACGCCGCGCTGCTGCGGCCCCCGCGCCCAGCGGCCCGTCCACCCCCGCCCGCGGCCACCTGCCGGGCCGCTCCCGCCGCCGCCGGCCGACAACAGAGCCGAGGGGCGCGGGCTCCTGCAACAACAGGTGCGCGCGCGGCGCCCACGGCACTCGGGGCGGCTGGGCGCGCCGGCCTCCGCCCCCTCCCCAAGCCCTGGGAAGCGCGAAGGAAGCCCACGGCCGAGGGGAGGGGGAGTGGAAGCGGAGAGAAGGGGCAGCGAGGGGTGGGGACCCGAGTTTAAATGGCAGGAAGTGACGCCTCGGCCCGCCGTTGCCTGGAAACGTATTTCTGTGTGGGAAGGAGGAGCGAGCGGGAAGGAGGGGAAGCGCCGGTGAACGTGTTTCACACTCTTCTCCCGGCAGTTCCGGAGCTGCCTCTGGGAAGGACAACGTCCCGCGGCGGCCGCGGGAGAAAGCCAGGATGTCTCCCGGGCAGAAAATCTCTTTGCCCAGTGGCCATTAGTTTCTGAGTTCCGTTTGTAGAGCCGCAGGACTTCAGATTGGGGTCGCTTACCGTCATTGTGTATTATCTGCTGGGCGCTCCTGTCGAGCTTTAGAATCTTTTGCAAACGTTTCATTGACTGGGACCAAATGCAGGGTTTTATTCCATAGATCATCTTTTTAGGTTTGGAATGGTTTTGTCCTCATCAGCAATCATTCCCAAGGCCTTAACTTTGTAGAGAAACTGAAGTGTACTGGCAGAGGTTGTGAATTGCTAGACTCAAATCTAGACCCTAGATCTCCTGCATTTAGAGGTGTTCTTAATGCCTTACCGAAATCAGATTATACTGTTATTATTTAGAATATTAGGCACTCATAGGTTTTGGTGCTTCAGTGATACCTCAAGCCATTTTTGATAAATGAGATGACACACAGATCTGAGTTTAAAAAAAAAAAAGTCTTTTGTCTCAATTACAAACTTCTGAGTATTGGGTCTTAATTTTAAATAAGTTGTTTTCACAACACTTGGAATATAGTAGATGCTCAATAAATATTAGGTGAATGGAAATTCCATATGACAAAATTAAGAAAGCTTCATGCAAGATTTTATGTAAAGTAACAACAAACTAGCAAAAATAGGTGACTAAAATGAAATGCTCAGACAGCAGCATTCACAAGTAAAACTAGACAAACCTTTATAATAAATAAATTTGTTTTCTATTCATAGGCACAGAGCTTTGTAGTAACCAAATAGTCTTCATTTTAATTAACTCTATAAGCAAAAGTTGAAATTAAAAATCTGAAGTAAAACACAAAAAATGCAGCTAAACAAAGTCAATATGTTATCTGAAAGTGGTTTTTCCTGTGTGATTTGTCATTAGCAAAATCGGTGACAAGTTTTGCAAATTAATTTTATTAATAAATTTTACTGATTAATAAAATTAATAAACACTATTTTTAAAAGGTTTTTTTAATTTATTCATTTGACAGAGAGATCACAAGTAGGCAGAAAGGCAGACAGAGAGAACTGAGGAAACAGGCTACCTGCTGAGCAGAGGGCGGACTCAGGCCTCCATCCCAGGACCCTGAGATCATGACCTGAGCCAAAGGCAGAGGCTTTAACCCACTGAGCCACCCAGGTGCCCAATACACACTATTTTTAATTTGAAGAGAGAAATTCTATACATGCCGGAACAGGAATTGATAAAATTATTATTATTTTTAAAAAACCTTACATTTATGTTGTGTGTTAGTCGGCTAGGCTGTCGTAACAAAAATACCATGTAGTCTTTCTCACAGTTCTTAGAGACCCAAATTCCAAGTTCAGGGTGCCAGCAGGGTCAGAGAGTGAGAACTGTCTTCCTGGCTTACAGATTTTCTCTTCGTGTCCTCACAAGGCAAAGATAGAAAAAGCAAGTAAGCTGCCAGTGTCTTCTATAAGGACACTAATACAATCATGAGGCCCCTACTCTGATGACTTTTTCTAAACCTCATACCTTCCAAAGGTGCCTTCCTCAAATACCACCACACTGGGGATTAGGGCTTTTAACGTATGAATTTTGGGGAGACTAATTCATTCCATAGCATTTAGTATTACTTTATAGAAATTTATTTTGCAGGGTGCCTGCCTGGGTGGCTCAGTCATTAAGCATCTGCCTACGGCTCAGGTCATGATCCCAGAGTCCCGGAATCGGAGCCTGGCATCTGGCTTCCAGTGGAGCAGGAAGCTTCTCCCTCTCCCATTTCCCCACTTGTGTTCTCTCTATAGCTGTGTTTCTGTCAAAATAAATAAAATCTTTACAAAAAATGTATTTTGTAGTGTTTTTATATTCTATATTCACAATAGAGTTTTCATCTGTTTAAATTAGCTGGGGTTCAACTCAAAAATATTCAAAAATTAGCAAAACTCAGTCTCCAAAACCTTTTGTCTGTTGGAGAAGGTAAAAATCACTTACATCACTAGTTCCCAAACTTTACTGGGAAAAATAATTTATGGTATTTATTAAAAATGCAGATTCTTGGATCTAAACCTCAGAGATGAAATCGTTTGATATGAGAATTTGACTTGGAGATCTGCAATTTTCAGTTTCAGGTAACTTTGATGCCTGTGGTTATTCTTTGAGAAATACTGAATAACAACATGAAAAATAATGAAATTATCTTTTCGCTTAAAAACAACTAAAGATCAGGGGCTGATAATACAAAAATCTTCTTAATATTGTTGAATCTCGGGTGTCTGTGTGGCTCAATTAAGCCTCTGCCTTCAGCTCAGTCATGATCTCAGGATCCTGGGATCAAGCCCCACATTGGGCGGGAAGCCTGCTTCTCCCTCTCTCACTCCCCCTGCTTGTGTTCCCTCTCTAGCTGTGTTTCTCTCTGTTAAATAAATAAATAAAATCTTAAAAAATAAAAGATAATTTTTCACCACTAATGATCCCTACATCATTCAATTCCTTGTGCATTACCAGGAAATCTATTCCCTAGAATGAAAAGTAAAGCACTCTAAGTTAAACAAATAAGTAAATCCTTCAAGATAATGACAAGAAGTATCCAAGAATTATCTAAACTTACAATATGTACTATACTGTCTTGTTCTGTTGTAATTAAACAGTTTTATTTGTAAAACACATGTTTATATAATTATATGTATGCTTTTATAAAAATATTTTATTCAGCAAGAATTAAATTCAGACTCATCAGTGGATATCTTCCAACAAAGTCATGTTAGCCTTAAACATTACCAAATAAAATAATATGCTTTTAGAATCTCTGTGAAAAAATGCTTTGTAAAATGGAAAAAATGGAAAAGCCAAAATATTACTTTTGGGATCTTCCATCAGTCAGTAGACCATCCGACAATTTGTCTGTCTTTTCTAATGTGCGGTGCACATACTACTGATATTACACAAAATGATTTTAGCTGATTACATGGTCAAGCACCTTTAATTGTAATACTTGCATGACTAATTTAATGTGAATTGGGAAAATTTTAAAACAAACATAACCAGAATATCACACGAGTGATTTAACTTACGTTATTTAAATTGTGGTTAAAAGAGGTATTTAATTTTTAAAAGTCAGTTTTAGGAGAACTGATAAGAAACTAATAATTTGGATAGTGTGAAAATATGATAGAAAACATGAAGATGAAACTTATGATGTTATACCAGTTTTTAAGTGTATCAATTTATTTAGTAATCATAACCAGTTGAAGTTTAATAAACACTTATGGTTTATTCTTCTAGTCTTTTGGGGGGGGCAAGAAGGATTTACTGATGGGCAGTCTCCAGGTTCTTATGACTGCAGAGCCTACCATTTGTCCAAAGGCCACGATTAGGGATATATTTGACTTCACGGCTGTCCGATGAGCCACTTTTCCTTCAGCCACCATATCTTCAATTTCACCCACATTAAACTCAGTCAAGCCTCACTTCTTAGAAATGTGAATCTTTTGGCAGTGAGGGAGCTTGAACTTGGTCCTGTGTAGGGACTCAATTACATGCTCCTTGTTCTCCAGCTTGATACATAGATGGACATGATGACTTGCCCAGTATGGACCCTGATCACTGGCCACTTTCTAAAGCACCCCTCATACCTCTCCGCAGCCTAGATTGGAAACAGCATGAGGTCAGACATTAACCCCCCTGGAACAGGCTGTTTCCAAGGTCCCTTAGGGGAACCCAAACAATCAACAGGCTGCATACACTACCAAGGAGCCATAGCGCACTGGGTACCGTTCTACTCTTTAGCCTGTTATACATCGCATCATAGAGAATTTGCTCTCAAAGTTCAGAATCTTTATGTGGGTTATATCAGAAAAGAGAGCAAGTATATAGTTTTCATAAGTTCAGTAGTGTTTATAAAATAGTAGGTGAGGTATGCCAGCATTGTAAATCCTGAGAGCAGGAAGGGCATTCCAGGCTTGTAAAAGTAAAACCAATATTGTTTTCACTACTGCTCAAAAGAAAGTATCTGACAATCAGGAAGCCCCTCCACCTTAAAGGTTTAAAAATAGTGAAAAGAAGTGGCATAGACAGATCCTCAGTCTCCCATGATGAGCCATATACTAAGAAAACAGAATCTAAAAGCAAGACGACCAGTCTATTAGGTGTCTTTCTCTCTTCTCTCTCTCTCTCTCTCTCTCTCTCTCTTTTTTTCCTAAGATCTTATTTCCTTGAGGGGCACCTACGTGTGGTTAAGCGTCCACCTTTGGCGCAAGTCCTGATCCCAGGCCTGCTTCTCCCTCTCTCACTCCCCCTGCTTGTGTTCCCTCTTTCTCTCTCTCTCTCTCTCTCTCTCTCTCTCTCTCTCTTCTCTCTCTGTCAAATAAATAAATAAATAAAATCTTTAAAAAAAATCTTATTGAGAGAGAAAGAGAAAGAGAGAGAGAGAGAACATGAATGGGAGAGCAGGTCAGAGGGAGGGGAAGAAGACTCCCCCTTGAGCAGGAAGCTCGACTCAGGGCTCGATCCCAGGACCCTGGGACTATGACCTGAGCCAAAGGCAGATGCTTAACCCATTGAGACACCTAGGTGTCCCTGATGTCTGACTCTTGATCTCAGCTCAGGTTTTGATCTCAGGGTGGTGAGATTGAATCCCACTGGGCACAGAAACTACTCTAAAAAAATAAAAACAAGACAGTTACATTACCAACAAATACAGCACTATGGCAATAAAATTGAAAACATGAGTAACAAAAATAAAATAATTCATTTAAAACTGTGGCAAATACAATGGCAACCTAAGGCAAGATGGGACTGGGGAATGGGAGAATTCATACACCCATGAAACGTCAAATAGTTATCTACTATGGAAAATACTGCCTGACAGTAATCAAAATCTTGGAAAGATTTCAAAGATTCTTATTGAGGCCCTAAATTCTCAAGGTTGTAAAAATAATAATCTCTTTGGGTTTAAATAAAAGGATATTCCAAGAGTTTGATGGAACAAAAAAAAAATCCAACTTCATTTATAAAGCACTGCTTAATTAGATCTGTGTGTGAGAAGACTACGATTTGTATACTTCTTAAAAAAGATAAGGCAAAATTCAGTCTAGTTACACATCTTATAACTAACAAATATAACAACTAACAACTCTAACTAACAACTAACATGTAACTACTTCTAAATACAGCCTTTCCAAAGCCTGGTAGGAGTCATGCTGGAAAACTGCACAGCAGCCTCTTGGAAAAGAATGTTCAGTAAAGAACATTTTGATTTGATGAGTCTCAGAGAAGACCTCATGGATTGATCCTCTTAAAATTCACTTCCAGTAAAACCAAAGAAAGCACACCCACTATAAACAAGATATGTATACATATATATAATTCTTACCATTTTCTGAAAACCTGAGCATATCTTTCAACAAGAACCTGAGGTAATGATAAGGCTTAGGGAGATTTGTTTCAGTTCTAGGTTTTGTTTCCAAAGTTCTAGTAAAGAGGTGCTTGCTTTGCTTTGTAGGTGGCTGGGTGCCTGATTCAACACATCTTTCAGGGAGTGATAGTGGAGAGATTGGTCAGGGGGTCTTAGGCAGGACAAGACATGAGCTATCTGATGGGAAGCAATTAGGTCAGACTGTGGCTTATAATAGGAATGCCTCAGAATGTGGCAATAAATGTTGGAAGCACCAGCATAACAGTCAGAATACAGTCAGATTCCAGGCACTCTGAAATAACTAAGCTGTTTTCTAGAACAGGCACTTAGACAAAAACAGGGTTATATCCACTTAATGTATAAATGAGTCAATTATACCAATCTGTTCAGCTGCTTGTGTATCCCTTGGTCATTTTGATTGAAGGCATAAAATAGTCACAAGCAGCAGTCTCATATTGCCAAAGGAAGTAGAGATAACTGAACCCCATTAGTGATGGTCACTAGCCCATAAATCACAAATCAGATGGGATATTAAGACTTCTCGATGAAAATCTTCCAAATGAATTAGGTTGTCACAACTTTGGCAGGGTTACTCTCCTACTCCTTAAAATACAGATTCATCTATTAATTGTTGGATGCATTACTGGAACTTGCAATATCAACCTAAGGACATTACTTCATCCACGGCATATTAGTAGGGTTTAATGAGGAAGGGTAGCACTTGCTATTTATTCCCTAGTAACTCAATAGGAAAGAGAGGATAAACAGTTAACTTCCAGACACTCAGGGTTTGGCCATGTGAGTGACATTTTGGGATTTCAATAGATGAGAGCAAGTAGAGTATCTTTCCCAATTATCCCCCAGGATACTAAACTAAACTTCTATATCTAACAACCCAACCTTGCAGGAGCTCAGTATTGAAGAGAGCATATCTTGGTTTTAGGAATTTGGTGGCTGGTATGTACTAACAGAAACTAGAAGTCTAGTGAGTTTTAAGTCAAGGTACTTTTAAATCAAGATTTTGGATCCAGGAGTTGGGGGAATTGAATGAAGTGGTCAAAAGTTATAAACTTAGTTATATTTAAGTTCTGGGGATGTAGTATACATGATAACTATAGTTAGCAGTTGTGTATTATATATTTGAAAGTTGCTCAGAGTAGCTATTAAAAGTCTTGTTCACAAGAAAAAAAAGGTACTGTGTAGTGATATTATTAAACTTATTGTGGTAATCATTTCACAATATATACATACGTCATTATGTAGTATACCTTAAACTTATACAATGTTACATGTGAATTATATCTTCATACAACTGGGGAAAATGATTTTTGGGTCTGGATATAGGTCACAGTGTAGGCAGTCTTTCTTGGGCCCCACAATTCAGAAAACCAAATGATTTTTTAAACCTCTGGAGTCTTTGAATCTTAGCTATGTAAGGCCTCTTCCCCCTGCCCCAGACACAGCATGGGTCAATATAGAGCCCATTCCTCTTTCCCACACTTTTCTCTGTCATTTATTTGACTCATAGGTTATTTAGAAATTGCAGTTTAATTTGCAAGTATTTGGGGACTTCTCACATTTCTTTCAATTTCAGTATTTTTTACTGTTGGTGTGACTGAGTTTTTGCTACTTTAAATTCATGATTTTCATCAAACTTGGCAAGCTTACAGCCGCTATTTCTTTTGATATAGATTATATATTTTATATATACTTTATTTAGAATTCATATCTATCACTCCTTTTCTCTCCTTTTGTACTTCACTGTATGTTTGTGCAGTTACTATGATCCACATTTCTGAGGTTCTGTTAATTTTTCTTCAATATTTTTCTCTATTGTTCAGATTGCATAATCTCCAAGTTCACAGATATTTCTGGTTCAAATGTACTGTAGAGCCCCTAAAGTAAAATTTAATTTAAAAATATTTCTTTATTCTCTATTTGGTGAGCACTGTTAACACACTATTAATACAGCTTACCTTTAAAGCATGCTTTCTTTCAGTATTTTGAATATATGGTGGTTTCTTTGAAGTCTTTTATCTAATATCTGGGCCCTCTGACAAGTGTTTTTCCTTGCCTGCTCTTTCACCCTTTGTATAGGTCCCCCTTTTTATTTCTTTGCAGGTCTCCTCTTTTTTAGATGAAAACTGGGCATTTTAAGGAAATCTATGATAGGGTTTCGCTGTTCTTACAGACTTAAATTTTCTTGAAGAAATGTTTCTTCAATTGGTGTAGGCTCTTACAATTTTCACTTTATTTTTATTTATCTGACAGACAGAAACATAGCCGGAGAGGGAACACAAGCAGGGGGAGTGAGAGAGGGAGAAGCAGACTTCCTGCGGCGGAGCAGGGAGCCGGATGTCTGGCTAGATCTTGGGACTTGAGATCATGATCTGAGCTGAAAGCAGACACTTAATGACTGAGCCACCCAGGTGCCCCAATTTTCAGACTTTAAATGGGTGTTTTGCAGGGCACCTGAGTTGTTTAAGTGTCTGCCTTTGGCTCAGATCATGATCCTGGGGTACTGGGAGAGTTCCATGTTGGGCTCCCCCTTCAGCAGGGAGTCTATTCTCTCTCTGCTCTTGCAAATAAATAAAATCTTAATAGGTAAATAAATAAAAAATAAAATGCTTTTTACAGTTGTAGTGTTTTGCTAGAAAACATGTCCACAGTGTCTTGAGCTGCCATTCTAGAAGTGGAACTCACTCTGTTGATTTTTCAAGTATAATTGGGTTATTTTCTCAGTGGCTATTGTAGGAATTACAAAATGCATTTTAACTATCAGTCATCTTTAGATTAGTACTAATCTAGCAAAGTAAATCTAGCCATTCCTCCCCCCAACTTTATGCTGTTTTTGTCACACATCTCACCTACATATGCCGTAATGTCAAGAGTGTTACAATTATTGCTGTATATAATGTATTCTAATTAACAGAAGAAAAATATACAGTCTTAGGAGAACTTACCTACAGGTTTACTCCTCAAAATATTAATTTCTTTTAGTGGATTTGAGTTACTGTCTGTAATCATTTTCTTTCAGCCTTAAGAACCTCAACATTTCCTTTAAGGAAGGCTAGCAATAAATTTTGTCCATTGCCTGGGCATGTCATTATTTTGCATTTATCTTGACAGTTTTGCTGGATGTATTTTTTTTTTTTTTTTTTGCTGCATGTTGTAGAATTCTTGGTTGAAATTCATTTTTCCTCCATACCTGAAGTATGTTACTCACTGCCTTCTGGCCTCTACAGTTTCTTTTCTTTCTTTTTTTTTTTTTGGCCTTTACTATTTCTGATGAGAAGTCAACAGTTAACTACATTGTTCCTTTACATGAATCATATTTTGTTGCTGCAAGAATTTCCCACGAGTGTGACTATAAAGTGTCTATGTGTGGTTCTCTTTGTGCTTATCCTGGGTTTTACTGAAGTTCTTGGATCTGTAGGTTAATCTTTTTATCACATTCATGAAATTTTCAGCTACTATTTTTCCAATTATTTTTTATGTCCTGCTCTCCCACCCTCATTGTGCATGTTGGTATGCTTGATGTTGTCCCATTCATTTCAATAAGAAGCTTGCCTCTCAGGAAATGGAGCCCTTTTAGAAGCATTCACCTTTTTTTCTGATTGCATTTAATTTTTAAAACTTGGTTCAGGGGTGCCTGGGTGGCTCAGCTGGTTAAGTGTCTGACTGCTGATCTCAGCTCAGGTCTTGATCTCAGGGTCGTGAGTTCAAGCCCCATGAGAAAAAGCAAACAAAGAAAACCCCAAACAACTTAGTTCAGTGGCTATTGGTTAAAAAATGTGATACTATATTCTTTCTTTAAGAAATAGTAATAGTACTTAGGTTTTTGTTCTGCATATATAGCAACATAAGAGCTGACAAAAATGAAAAGAGTTCTTTCAAATACAATGGTTAGAAGGGAAAATGAAGGTGGAAGAGTAGTGTTCCTCTTGAGGAGCAGACAATGTTTATAAAACCTTATATGTAACCTTTAATGAAGTCATATGCATAAAAAAGGGGGTCATTATGAGTGATATAGAGATGGCTACATATGCTTTGTTAAGAATGCCGTATCTTTTATCATACAGACTTCAAATACTTTTCAGCTACACTTATGAGCATTTAAAAAAAATTGAGCTACGTCAACTATAGGATGACCAATAAATATAATTAGTTCTTCATCAACACAATAAGGTAACAACAATGACGAAAAAATTTGACCTCATATAGTCCAAATACGAATGTTAATTTCCATTTACATATTTGAAGGCAAATGTGTAATTACCAAACAATGTATATAGCACAGAAACAAGAAAGTGCTGTAAGTCTAGTTATTTTGATAGGTTTTTCTAATACACATGATTATCAACAATTTATTATAAAAACCTACATATACAATTAAAAAATACTTGATCAAAAGTCTTTTAAAATATAATCAGAATGAAATGTGTAGAAAGAGACATTTCAAAGTCGTAGCAGTTACTACTATTACAATATTTAATCATTTTACAATAGGTCTGCTGTTCCATTTCAATTAAATTCATTCTCAGAACCATCACATTTCTTGCTGAATTTCAGTAAGAGCGAAAGCAAGCTGCCTAATTTTTTCTTCCATTGCTCTTTTGTTCTTGCATGTTTCTTGAAGAAGTTCACGCATTTCTTCTTCAACCCGATGAACCTAAATCAACATGTAAACTTTGCATTTAAATTTTTTAAAGAAAATATATTTTAAAAATGCATTCTGAAAGTCAAACTTTACTCTCATGAATTTTGTAACTTGTGGTATTCATTAAAGCAAAGAGGTATGTATAATGTAACTTATTCAAATACTAATACTGAATACAAAGTACTTACATTTATATTGTCTAGTCTCAGGTTCCTGTGATGACTACATGGTAATTTATCTTAACTGTATTTTAGAGCATAGAAAATTTGTTCAAGGTTGTGCAGTTTCTCACTAGCACATGAACAGAAACTCAGTCTTCTGACTTAATCTTGCTACTGTCTTATGCTACGCATGAATGAGCAGTCATGAGTTCAATTAAAACATCAGTTCATAGACTTAAAACTGAAATAACCTCCCTTCCCAAAGAAACTCTTTAATCTGGTCTACTGCATCTCTAAAATTGCTGTTGATTATCACCTCTTCCTAACCTATTTCTCGTAGGATTCTCTTTATTGTATACTATTAAATTCTGCTTGAAACTCTCTTTCCTATGACACAACATTCCTGGTAGTGCTATCAGTTCGACCATTCCTTTCTGTTTACTTTCCTCTTCCAAATCGAATACAGCTTTCCTAATCTTTCTCCCTTAGAAAACTAATATTCCTCTTAATTTAAATTATCATCTTTATGTAATAATTTCTAATTTTTTTCACACCTGAGCCTTGGTGCCATTTCTGTAACTCTCTAACATTCTGTTTGGAATTACACCATATTGGCACCGGAGATAGAAAATCAAACTCGGTATTTTCCTTTCAGCTAAGGGCCTAATCTTATGCTTTATTTGGTATTACCTGATGCACCCTTGTTAACACTTGGTAGAGTTTAAAGAAAACTTCTGAAACATCTGTTGACCTGAAATAAAATAAAGAACTACATTTTGAACAAGTTATACTTCCTTATTTATTGTCATTATTTCCAAAGACCTTGTTCCTTTTTTTTCACATAGACTCCTGGGGGTAATGTCACCTAAACACACAACTGTCACTATAATTATATGGAGTTACTCTTTCTGTTTATGAACTCTTTCCAGTTAACTGATTTTCAATCTCTGTCTCACAGATATCTTAGTTTCTTACTGCTGCTTTAAAATCAAGGGAAAATGGAAATTTACAACTGTCCACTCCCCAGTGTATCTCAACAGAGAGATCTTATCAAACCGAACAGGGGTTATCTGTTGTGTTTTAAAAATACCTGGGTCTAACCAGAGACTTAGGAGATAAAAGTCTCTGAGGGCAAAGCTCAGCATGTATATTAGTAAAAAGCTCTACAAGGAATTCTGATGTCTACCTCTGATTTAACATCACCCTAAGTTCCTTTGTCAATTATATTAAATGATATCTCAATATTAAGTGATATCACTCAAGACCAGCAGTGATAGTTTTAAACCCTAATTAATAAAACACTCTTTGGAAACTTTTTCCAAAATAGTGATATACTTTTTATTTATATAGTACCTTTAAATTGGCAGAATCAATGTATTTCTGCTTTTCACTTGCCAGTTGTATTATTTCTGCGTGATGAGCTTCAACAATTGCATCAACTTGTTTTTTAAAGGCATCATCCATATTTTGAAGCTTTTCCACTGCATCCCTTAAAAATAAAACAAAAACCATGTATCTTTGTGCATAAAAACTGGGATTTTTTTCTTCTTAGATGGTAACTCTTATATTCATATTTTAATGGAAGTATAACTCCATTAAGTAGGAAAGGGCTATCTTGGGTAACTAAAGATATAAGTGGTTCATTATCCAGCGGAATCTGTCAGTAACACAACAGGGTAGGGTAACATCAAGGAAACCTTGTTACACTTTCACCCTCTGAAAGTTAGAGTACTCTGGTTCTCATTTATTTTGAATCTAAGGATATGATTTTTGAGCACATTCACAGATGACTATTATCAATCTTTTATCCCCCCCATGTGTTTGTAGTATAATTTGAGAGGTATACGCTACGGGAAGGTTTAAGTTTATAAATATGTATTGTATGCCTGACTTCTCTATGCTAATGCTTAACAGAAAATACTCTACGTTAATAAGCACATTAAATAATACCCACAAAATTTTAGTGCTAAGCGTTTCTTAGAGGCAAAAAATCAATTCCTTTACATTAAATAGGAATATAAAAAAGTTATGTCCATAATGAACACATTTTCTGCTTTTGGGATAGCCCATAGTAATAATGGATTGAAATTAGGTCCATAAATCAAGTCTTTTTTATTCCCAGTTGCAACACTCAGTAGCCATATGACTTAAGGGCAAGTCGCAAACTTGGCATTTAAGTTCTTCAAGTAATGATAAAACAGGATAATCCTACCTGTTCTGCCAACCTCACAGAATTACTGCTGGGTTCCATTTAAGATATAACAAAACAAATCAATTTATATGTTATAAAAGGCTGTATAAATAGAATGTTTTTATTAGAATTCTATTAAGTAAAAAATCATATATACATATATATAATCCTAGTCAAGAAAGCATTTATGTACAAAATCAGGTCTTTACTGTTTTGTGATTAACATAATAATAAACAATGTAATGTAAGAGATTCTGAACACTAACAGGCTTTATGATTTATATTAAAGTTAAGGAACTGCTATTTATAGGAAATGATTATTTCTTTTAAGATCGAAAAGGCTCCAAACTGTGACAGGCAAGAGAGAAAATTACAATACGGTCCAAACCAAGGTCCCTGTATTAGTGCTGGTTGAAAGCATAGGAACAGGTACAAGTAACTGTATTATCAATTAAAACTTTCTACAGAATATAATATTTTTCCACAGCAATTACTGTGTGCCAGGTACTAAGTACTAATTAACTCATATAAGCCATATATATACATACATATACATATACACAAAATTTAAACCTCACATCAAACATTTGTGGTAGGAAATATTATCTACATTTTATAGATAGAATGGTAAAGTATTTGCCAAATAACTAAGTCCAACATGTGTTTAGCTCTTTTCTGTCCTTTTTACATTATTTCACCCATCCCGATTCAGTGTTTATGTTTAAAGATCTCCCACTACTCTAGGACTTAGTACTTACTTTTGTAGTTCAATACTTTTGTCTCTTTCTGCTTTAAGTTTCCTTTCCTTGTTTTCAAATTTTTCTTTCACTTCTTTTACTTGCATTTCAAGATGACTTAGAAGCTCTCCTTTATCATGCCATTTCTGACTGAGTGTACTAATACAAAAAGAAACAATTAAGAAAAAACTGGCTATATGAAATTATTTAGCCACCTTTTATTTCTCAAGACAAAATACTATATACCTGTAAGCTTTTCTAATTTCTTCAAGTTCTAATTCCTTTATTTTCAACTGTTGTTTTAGTTTTTCTTTTCTTTCATTGTGTCTTTCCAGTTTTTCAATTATGTCATCCAGTTGTGAAGATTTCTCATCAAGTTGTTCTTGAGTACATTTTTGTATTTCAGTGATCTTTTCTTGTAATATTTTGATTTGTTCTTCTCTTTCTTGTACACACTTTAAGAAAAAAAATTAGCATTTTACTTTTATTAACTGTAAATGTCTCATTTCTTAATTAGATACGGTTTAAAATTATCTCAAAACTACAAATTAAAAAAATAAATTGAGGGGCACCTGGGTGGCTCAACTGGTTAAACATCTGCCTTCAGCTCAGGTCCATGATCTTGGGGTCCTGGGATCCTGGGATCAAGCCCTGTACTCAGTGGGGAGCCTGCTTCTCCCTCTGCCTCTGCCCCTGCCCCCTGCTTGTGCTCTTTATTTCTCTAGTAAGTAAATAATGTCTTAAAAAAAAATTGAATGTATATTGAGCATTTTCAAAGAGATTTATAGGACATATGCTTAACCCACTGCGCCAGCCAGGTGTCCCTACAGGACATTTTAAACTCATAATCAACAAGAAACATCACTACTACTTTAAGTGCTATTAAGAAAAATAAATTTTATTCCTTTCATATTTATCAATCATAGAGGGAAAGGAGGAGAAAGCAGCACAATAAAAAATCTCAATTACAATTTTGCATTTGAAAAGATGATTTCATGACTGAAACAGAATAATCTGAAGTGGATGACTGATACAGCAGCGAAGACTGATATTCACAGTATATGTCATGGCCCAGATTAAACTGCAATTTCTACTGTGCTAAACAACAGTGCTTTTTGCATCAGGATGAGCAAATACTTTATTTCAAAGTAAAGAATGATTTTATCATTATTAAAATGTCACACAAAAACAGGTTTTATACCACCCCAAACATTTTTTATACTATCTTCTATACCGTGAGCCAGACTTTATCCTGTATTTACATACTGAAAATCAGATCATTTAATGAAAGCTCAAAACCACCACAGGCACTATTAGAAGTTTGCAGGTACCAGGCCTCATATAAGTTATTTATTCCAGTGAACATCTGTTTGCTTTATATGGACATGCCTAGATGTCTGGGATAGCCCTGCTATATACCACCTACTGATACTAGTCTCTGTGAGTGAGAAAAAGATAAAATTGGTAGTTCTGATTTTTACCCTATTTCCATCTGTC
This sequence comes from Spilogale gracilis, assembly GCA_004023965.1. Taxonomy (NCBI): domain Eukaryota; kingdom Metazoa; phylum Chordata; class Mammalia; order Carnivora; family Mephitidae; genus Spilogale; species Spilogale gracilis. Next base: position 94,058 of record PITA01000352.1, on the reverse strand, counting down.
CCACCTTCCCCTTTTTCCTTCTTGGAAGAAAATGGAGGCAAACAAACAAATGCTGGAAAAGGCTAACTTAAGTATGTATTCATAAGTATTAGAAGGACTTGGTTCAATTTCTCCGCGTTACATATCTAAAAATTGTAAATGAAGATGTTGGGTAGTCTTTTAGTCTTGACTAACACCTGCATAAAAGTCATGAACTGTTTATTTTCTCCCCATGAGTCTCTGAAGCACTTAAGAATGAGCAGTCTTGACACATATTATGTGAGTCCACAAAAGCCATAAAAGAGTCTTATGAAATAATCCTATTAATAAAAAAGAATAACATTGCATCATCAGAGAGTACTGTGAGCCACATGTACTGAAAAATAGCAAAATAGTATACGGGGAGGAAACAATTTAAAAAAAGTTCTGCTTCTGATTTCCATAGTCAGAAGCTAACTACAGAATCTACTTAATTGAAATTAGCAGACTCTAAACTGAAAACATTAAACATCTTTATCATGTTCATTTGCTTTTTGCAGACTTGTTTTTCCCACATAAATTTTTAGTCTGAACCCTTGATGTCCCATGATTTTGGGCTAGAGACAAGCCTGAGAAATAACATTATCAATAAGAAACTTTAAAAAACTCAGAGGATTTCTAGTTTATGAACATCTAATTTAACAATGAATAAGGGTCATTATCCATTTTAGGTATAGTGATGATGAATTTGCTGCTGAAAGAAATTATGCTAAATATTCTCTATGCTGTATGATTAGTGGGAAAGCACCATTAATACTCGTATCTTAGAGACTGATGCAGTTTCTTTAGAATAAATGTAGTAAACTGTGGGAAAAATGATGGGCTGAACTTTTTTCTTTAAAAACCAAATACCTAAAACTAAAACTCTTTCTGTGTTTCAGATCAACTGTTATCATTCATTACTAGTCATTTCCTTCCTGTTCAGAGATCGACAAGAAGGCAGCAATCTTCCCTGGAAGTAGTTTTGTCAAAAACAATGTATTATAGCTAGTGTATCATCTGCTTTACCCGTAACATTTAAAAGCAAATCACAAGTCTCTGTGCTTCATATTTAGCCTAACTCAAAGGAAAATATGCTTGGCTAGATTTTTAAAACAAGAGAAAAGGCTTTCTGCTAAAAAAATTTCAATAATTTTTCCCTGCTGCTTGACACATATGACATATATGTTTGAATTTTTGGATATACTGAAGCCAAATTTCAATTGAGGGAATACCGATGTAATTATTTAGGGTGACACAGTTCAGGCATTCATATCTGAATCTAGCTATGGATATAGCAACATGGTGATAAATGCTGATTTTCTGACCCTGATAAAGTTCCCAAGGAATTTTTAAAAAAATGACTAAAAAGAAAATGAAATCTTAGGCAGTTACAGCCACTCTGAAGAATGAGTTCTTTAATGGGTGATAAATTTAGAAGCTTCTTAACTCTTTTCTCCATTTTTATACTTTAAGAGACAATTTCTTGAAGAAAATTTTGGAGATCAAATTTGACTCAGTGCTCAAGACAAGCAATCCTTTTAGTATCTCTCTTAAGACAGGCAATATTGAAGAGGGCAAAAAAATGATTTCCCTGGGAACAAACATCTTTTACAAACAATTTGTATTTTTAAATACAGAATAGTTGGTTTTGTCATAATTCTGAGATGTGATTTAGCAATGTTGGAACATCCTAAACAATGCTCTAAAAGGATATTTTAAAAATATAAAACATGAATTTTCCTAAGATTCCCTACCCTTTACTGACACTATTTCCAGTTATTTCACAGGTCATAATAATATCATCCCATAAAATCTGAGGTAAAATTTAAAGTTAATAAATAAAGCCATACAGTCCTTTTAAAAGGCAAAGGGCATATATCATACAAGGAAACACATGACAATCTGTCCCAAATTCCATAACAGTTTGGATTCACTGAGATAGGCATTTATTTGATAATCTGATCCACTGATTAATAAATCTGCCACACTTTTTTTCCCAAAATAAAGTATCAAACTTACGGTTTTTAACTTTGTAATGGTTTCAGTTTGGTCTTCTATGATTTTGCACTTAATTCTTAATGCATCATTATCACATTCATTTGCCTTCCTCAGAGACTCATTCTCTCTATATAAACTTTCAATTTGAGCCTCTAATTTCCCACGATCTAAGGCTAGAGATGATCCTAAGGAATAAACATCAGTAAAAAACTTTAAGAGACCCTGGAAGATTTGTATTTTATGAACATCTAATTTAACAATGTATAATACAGTAAATAAAAACTGATTAAAAAACCGGAACACATAAAGTATAAATAGAAAGGAAAGGGGAAGACAACCAAAAGGTCTTTTAAAGACCTGTGGCTATTTGGAAAATCTAACACTATAAATCAAGAGCAAGCAACTCAGACATGTAGTATTTAATTTGTCAAGTTATGGCATTCCAACAACAACAAAAAAAACAATCAAGATGTTTATATGGAATGGACAAATGAACAATTCTCCACTAAAACCAACATCTAGCTATTCATAATCTGTAAAGTTATCCATCTACAAATGCCAGAAAACATTGTCTAGCTCTTCCTTTACAGTGACGGGAAAAGAAAGGAGACTAAGAGTAAATTTACCTAAACCTAAGTGGTTTTCATTTATACACTATCTCACCTTTCTCAATGCATAACAAGGTGTTACCAACAATTTTAGAAAAAAAAAATGAATACTGTATACTATACAAATAGTTTAAAAGCACAAAGAAAGAATTATTTCAATGACTTAGTTGTAGCACTGTAAAGGCATACCTGTCCTGAAAAGTAACCAAATTATACTGGGAAGAAAAACACCACCACCAACAACAAAACCAAAGTTGTAACTTCCTAACTAGTATAATAAATTCACATCTTAGGAGGCATTTCATTTGGCTGGCAAATGCCTACTCATCCTTCCATATTAAATGTCACTTTCTTTTTTGGTGTGTCTTAGGCAGAGTTGGTAAGCCCTTCCTTTTCTCAATATTCAGATCTGTTGGTTTAGAAGAATGGGCTGTTTTTGCTTTGAAAATTTGAAAATTTTACCCTGTTGTGCCAGCTCATGCCCCCATACTTTTCTTTCTGTCCTTAAACCATAAATTAGTGATTCCTTGGCGGCTAGCTCAGAAATAAGCTGGAGTTTTTCATGCTTGAGAAGTTCTATTTGAATACTCTTCTGCTTGTCATCTTCAATCAAGATTTCAAGGGTGTTGATTTGATTCTGTACATTCCAGAAACATTGGGGAGGGGGGAAAGCAAAGTAATTATTGCATTTAAGCACTTCTTTATTTTTTACTTTTTGCATTTTATGAGAAAAAAATGATTATTTAAGCAAATACATAGTAAATGCTCCTAAATTTTACATCAGAAAAACTTTTAACTTTATTTAAGACGGTTATAGGTAATAAAATATAAAGTCAAATTTTAAGAGACTATCCCTTTAAAAACTTTGAATTTTATTCTAGTATCAGTTGAAAGAGTAACCACAGATGGAATACTCAAAATTTCTCACCAGCATTTATATCAACTCTAAAGGACATTTTCAGGAATTAAGTTCTCTTAGGCAAAATACCACTAATGCCTGAAATCGAGACAAAAGCGCTAAAAAACTTAAAAATTATTATTAGGTATATCTAAAAACAACCACCATCACCGCAAAATTATCAGCAATTCTCATGCTGTTTCCCAAACTAAGGTTACCATGTGAATATCACCATCACAATTTTTGCTCTATCACTGTACAACTGGCACCTATTTACTTAGTACATTTCTTAAATTCACTTATTTCACTTAAATACTATTTAGGTGTAAGCAATACATCTGTAAAATCATGCTTTAATCTCCTAGTTCTATTACTTTTCTCATACACTTCAAATATATATAATTGGCATTATTTAAAAGTTTGTAATTGTGTTACTTCCTAAAATCATCATGATGTATTTCAGACTATGACATAAAAAATTAAAAAGGAAATATAATGTTATGTTTTACCTGCAAATTTGCTGCTGTTTCCTGTTTCAATTTCGAAACTTCTGCAAGTTTTGTTTTTTGCTCCTTCACCATACAGGTCAGATCTTTAATTAAAGAGGAAGATTCATTTTCTTTTCGTTGAGCCCAAACAAGAGCATGCTTGCTCTTTGCTAACTCAGTTGCAACATTTTCAAAACCATCTTTAACCTATATTTCAAAATTGCATTATAAATAGCAGTTCTCCAAAGAAATAGGAACTATTTCTACTTGCTTCTGTGGCTGTGTTCTAATAAAACTATATTTACAAATAGTTTATATTTGTAAACTTTAGGGGCTTTAGTTTGCCAATCCCTGCTCTACAGTAATAGAAGAATTCAGGCTGGCCAATTCCTATTCTAGTGCTCTCTTTACTTGACCATTTATAATCTCACTTAGTTTTTGCAACAGCACTGAAGAGTAGCTACTATTTATGTGAAGAAACTAAGGCACTAGGAATTTAAGTAATTTGCTTAAAATCATATAGCCAATGTGTGAACAGAGCTAGAGTTCTAAAATATAGTCCCTCATCCAACCACATCTTGCTGATTTTGTTTTCAATAAAAAGCTAGATGCCAATTCTTACATCTTTAAATCTTCTGGCTTCAACAGTTAGAGCAATACGGAATTCATTTTCTAAATCCATATACTGTTGGTTTAATGCATCGATTTTTTCTTGGTATTCTTTTATATCCTGCTCATGCTTTCTTTCTTCTTTAGCTACTTCTTTAGCTAAGGCTTCCTGGAACTCAGCATCACTGAAAAACTCCCTTGTTTCAAGTTCTTTCCTGGAATGCAAAACAAATAAAAATCACAGGATACTATTCACCTGGAAAGAAAAACTTTCAAGGTTTTTAAGTAGGTAAAAATAGTCAATATTCTCTATTGTTAATTTAAAATCAGTTTCAAGTGTTCAAATTATTATGGATTCCACAAACAGGACTGGCACACTACAACTAATGGACCAAATCTGGCCTGAGACTCTTTTTTTGGGAAATAAACTTTTACTGGAACACAGCCATGCCCATTCATTTACATATCCCCTATGGCTACTTCTTTTACTACACAAATATAGTTTGGTATGAATTGAAAAATTTTCTACCAGGCCCTTCACAGAAAAAGTTTGCTGACGCCTGCACTTCAGAGGAAAAAAAGACTATTGATTAATTTAATAGGCATTTACCTGAAGGTCAATTAGAACAGTTTTCTCCATATTATAATGACCAATTTTTGGGTGGGTTTGGAAAAATACAAAATAAGCTTATTGTTATAAGCTCTTACTTCAATAAAGCCACCTACTTATTTTTAAGCTACTAGTTCTTAATGTAAGGCTGAATTTTCTTTTTTTTTTTTTAATTTTATTTATTTGTTTGACAAAGAGAAACACAGCTAGCGAGGGAACAGAAGCAGGAGGAGTGAGAGAGAGAGAAGCAGGCTTCTCGCCAAGCAGGGAGCCAAGCAGGGAGCCCGACATGGGGCTTGATCCCGGGGCTTCAGGATCATGACCTGAGCTGAAGGCAGACGCCTAACGACTGAACCACCAGGTGCCCCTAAGGTTGATTTTAATGCATATATAAACATGTTATTTTTCACAAACCAGTTGTTAGATTTCACCACTGACCCATCAGTCTAGTTTTAGGTAAAGGAGTAAGTTAGGGAAGGACCAAGAAACTTTTTTTTTTCTATTTTCAAATGTCATTACTTGGGGTGCTTGGGTGGCTCAGTCAGTTAATCATCTGCCTTTGGCTCAAATCATGATCCCAGGGTCCTGGGACTGAGCCCTGCCTCTGGCTCCCTGCTTAGTGGGAAGTCTGTTTCTCTCTCTGCCCCTCCCCCTTACGGTGTGCCTGTGAGTGCTTGTGCATGCTCTCTAAAAAATAAATAAAAATAAAATCTTAAAAAAAAGTCATTATTTTCCTGATATATTTTTCATTTACCTGTGTTCTTGTTCTTTCAATGCAAGAAGTTCATGAAGTTGCTGTACTTGTTCCTTTTCTTGATGAAGAGATGTTCTAAGTAAGTTTATTTCAGTATCAGCAGCGGCAGCTTTGAGCTCCACCTCTTGGATAAGTCGCATCTAAGTAAATATACACAATTACAGTATTTAGATAATATTCTCCCTGCTTCTATTTTAATACCAGTTCTCCAAAGAAAAGTGCTTTCTCAATAATAGGAACTGGCGACTAAATTGATTTTCAAAATTTATTAAATTAATGATGTTATGGTCACATAAAGTATAGAAGCATCAAACAGCTTAATTACATCATAGATCTCTATAGCTTAATTACATTATCTACAGATTAATTACACTAGCATTATCTACAGCTTAATTACATCATAGATCTCAATAATTTCCATTGGGAAAGTATGAAATAACAATCTTTAGCCTCCCCAAAGACTTTTAAAACCTGACTCTCAGAATACAAGCCTAACAACCTACACTATTTACACCAACCATTCTTGTAACTGCTTTGTGAGGGCTAGTCAGAAATAATTACACGGGGCAAGGTGGGGGGGGCCGCCCCGCAAAGGGGGCACGATGTGTGCGTGTGCGCACGTGCATCTGTCTTGGCTGGTTCAGTTGGTAGAGCATGCGACTCTTGATCCTGGGGTTGTAAATTAGAGCTCCATGTTGGATGTAGAAACTACTGAAAAATAAAATCTTCCAAAAGAAGAAAAGAAAAAATTCCACAGGAATTGTTACATTTAAGTTAATTTTTGCATATATCCTAATAATCTTTTAAGAAGTTTACTCCGTAACAATGTAACTTGTTTCAAGATAGACTATGAATCTGTGTTAATTCAAATGACAACCAGATTAAAAGAGAGAAGTACCTGTGCTGCTTGCTGTTGCCCTTTTTGCCTTTCCATTTTTTCTAATGCTTTTTCCAGGGTTCTTAAGTGTCTAATGTGATCCTCTTGTTGATCTCTTGCTTTAATTAATTCAATAGTTAGTTTTTTTATTTCATTTTGAAGTCTGTGAACCATAACTTCAAGTTGTACTTTGGAATTTCTCTCCTTAAAAATAATTTCCCTTAGCCTAAAGCAAAAATCAAATGTGACTTTAAGTATATATTATGCATACAAAAGGATAAAAACCGTAGTTAACATTAAAGGTTACAATAAAAAGGAAGACTGAAGTATATTTTAAACACTTATAAAGTAAAAATGATTGAAAAACAGTATAATATACTTCTCTCCCATCTCTGAAAACTAACACTGTGCCAAAAGGGAAAACATCCTATATAAATTAATGAAACTTCATCTTATATGAACTTCACTATTCAACAGCAAAGGTTTACTGAAGACCTAACTTGTTTTGGACACTGTGCTAGGTATAGGCTTAAAAGCAAACAAGATGGATTAAGATAAAGCCTGTGCCTTCAAGGAGTTCAACATCTAGGAGAGGGAACAGACATGGATAGTTATAAATCTGTAAGAGAGAAATGATGACTAGAAGTCAACTCTGACTTCCCTGTATCTTCCCCAGATACAAAATATTGATCCTAGCTTTCTCTCAGTTAAACCCTTTGATCATAACCGAAATCTTAACTACTTAAATTAAAACTGAGGACTTATTGACTTACATAACCAATTCAGAGGAGGGGGTCCACTATTCTGAGGGAGCACTGAAACCATGAAGACCATAAGGGTTCTCCACTTGTGATTCCTATGAGCTGGTTTCCATTTCTCTTATTGTAGGTTTCCTTGTAAAGTATGAAGGAGAGAAGGAAACATCCCTGGGCTCACATTCTAACAGGTCCGAGGACCAAACAGAAAATATTATCTTCCTCTATTTCAATTTAGAAGAGTGCTAGGAAAGGCTCAGATTAGTCTAATTTAGTTCATATGTCCACTGTATGCACCAATTACTGCAGCCACGGACTAAGGCATTATGTTTACTCAGCCTGGGTCAGGTATTCACATTTTTTTTTTTTTAAGATTTTATTTATTTATTTGACACAGAGAGAGAGACACAGGGAGAGAGGGAATACAGAGCGGGAGAGTGGAAGCAGGCTTCCGGCTGAGCAGGGAGCCTGATGTGGGGCTCAATGACCTGGGGTCATGATCTCAGTTGAAGGCAGATGCTTAACAACTGAGCCACCCAGGTGCCCCTAGCTGTTCATCTCTGGACCAATACTATAGACAAGAAGGTGAATGATAATAGAATACAAATCTAGCATTTGGAAATAGGGACAACGAACAGCACAGACAGCCTCATAAAGAAATTATTAAGCTAGGTAGCCACTCCTATATGAATCTACTATAATTCCCAAGCCATAATTCAAAAAAGTCCATCTATCCTCCATCAGTTTTTATACTAGTCATTTCTCTAACTCTTGTCCTTACTATATCTCTTCTTGCCTTTGAGAGCAGTCTCTGAACTTGTCGTTCTTTGTTTACTGTCTCAATTCCAGTTTGGTATACCATATGAAAGAGTATTGGACTTTATTCTGTGGACTATTACGGTGAATGGGGACAATGGCTACAGATCACTAGAATTACAGCAATCACTTAAGCAAGAGATAAGTGCCTAAACTAAGGTGACAGTTTGGGGATATAAAAAAGACAGTTCAAACACTTTTAACAAGTAGAATAAAGAAGAGCAACACCAACTGGTTGTGGGACAGGAGAACAAGAAAGAAAAAAAAAGATTCGTGAATTGCCAGCTTTGGTAGCTGACTGGATGGGACAATATTTATTAGGACAGAGAATATAAAATAAGGAGCAAGGTAAGTATAGTTATGGACATACTGATTAAAGACACCTATGAGCAATGTACACAAGGCATTTCTAGTAGGAAATTGGCTGATAAGATTTGTTCATCAAGGGGATGCCTAGTGGCTCAGTTGGATAGGCGTCTGCCTTCAGCTTGGGTCATGATCCCAGCGTCCTGGGATTGAGTCCCACATTGGGCTCCTTGCTCAGCAGGGAGCCTGTTTCTCCCTCTGCCTGCCTACTCCCCCTGCTTGTGCTCTCTCTTTCTGACAAGTAAATAAATAAAATCTTTAAAAAAAAAAAAGATTTGGGAGCTTAAAGGTTAGGTATTAAAATGCACAATAGAGAAGATTCAGTTTTTGAAATAATATATATACAGCATGGCACCTAGATGCTAGGCTCTGTATTAGGGATGAGGAATGTAGAATCTCTACCAAGTCATATAAGGGAATATGAAAATGTGTTGAGGATCTAATGCCAAACAAACATTTGAGGTATAAATAAAAGCAGAATCAGAAAAGACTGATGCTGGATTTTTTAAGAAAATTATGTATATGTAACACGGGAAATATGGACAACAAAAGAAAGGTTAAAGGAGGATAAAGATGAAGTGTGCCCAAATTTCCATTTAAATTGAATCTGGCTAGCAGCCCCAGACACTGCTTCCTCCAATATACCACTAAATGATACCTACAATACAGAATAAAGCAAAAATTCATACACATACAACTAAAGACAAGAGAAAACATGTCAAAGTCTGGAAGAAATTTTAATTAAAAGGCAAACAAAACTAAATTAAGAGAAAAATAACAACACTTGGGCTTAGCCTCATAAAACCACATCTTTCTGGAGAGGAAAAAGGAAGATAAATTCTCTCTTCCATGATTTAGGGTCACAGGGCTCTGTAAATCTACTATCACACTCTATTAGCTATTTAGGTACCTAATGCCAACGAGAGTGCTGTTTTTCTGAAGTAGTCAGAGACTGTTAATTTATCCATCTTGTTCCTTTATCCCTGTCTAGCATCTTCTTGTATCAAGACAGCAATTCCCAAAACAATTAAGGCTGGAAGTTGGTGGGTGGTGGTTGAAGGACTAGTACTAGTACAATGTGTTATAGCTTGCATAACTGAGGGGTTCTTATAGAACACAGCATGGGTATTATAATTTTCTTTATAATCTGTAGGTATAGCGTATGAGATAAATAGATAGTGGGGGATAGAAAATATCACATGAGTACCATAAAATTTTACTAGTTAAATGCCTAAAAGAACCTGAGAACTGGGTTAGGAGCTGTGTACATCAACTTACTAATCTATTAAGATCAGAGAAGGGAATTTATCCATTATATATAGAGACAGGAAATGGAACTGAGAACAACTTCCCAAACTGTATTTGTTGGCAAATACTAAATCTAGAAACACAGTGCTCATTCAAGAATAAGAGATAAAAATCAACAAAAACTCTATGGAAAAGTCTTATAACCCTTTGAGGAAAAATATAATTTTAGAAATAATTATCTATAGGAAACAGAAGTTAAAAGTTACTGTGATTTCAGAAAACTGGTATTCTCCCAGAATGGAATAGGACAAAACTGCATTACAGAATATATATAGAAAAAAACAGATAAAATAGGCAATGGAATGGATAAGACAGAAAAACAAAAATACCTGAATTAAGAAACTTGGGTTATTTGGTACCAAAGCCCACTGTAGAAAACAATATGCAACAGAGACCAACTATGACTTACAAAGCAGAAAGTTTGCCAATCCCTACTTTTTACAGAACCAACACTTTACAGGAAAAAAAAAAAAAAGCCAATCCCCGTTCTAGTCTTTTGCTCTTCTTCAATATACTTATTTATTGATTGAACACTTTCCAGCTTGAATGCACAAGTGTACCCTGAATCCTTCATTTACATAACAAATTTATAAAGCATGAAATCTTTAAATAAAATTAGTTCAGAACAAATTAAAACCACATACATTGTTTTTGATCTTACTACAATTACTGTTAACTAAGGTATTCCAGTTCCAAGTTTAATATTCTTTGCACTAGGAGAAATCTTTTGATTTACGGACTTTTTCCTTACCTATCTGTAGTGAGTAGAGCCAGGCTATGAATACCTTTTTTCTCATTTGCATGTTTGTGTAGTTCAGCAATATAATCCATAAGTTTCTTTTCAGCTTGTTCAGCTTTCCATCTCTTCTCTCTCTCTTGTTCTAGTTGTTCAACAAGTGTCTGGAAGAAAACAACAGTGTTATATGAACCTGCAAAGTTACCTAACCTCTCATTGCTTCAATTTTCTCACTTATAATATAGGATAATAGTTATTTATTTATTTATTTATTTAAAAGATTTTATTTATTTGACAGTGAGAAACACAGCTAGAGAGGGAAACAAGCAGGGAGAGTGAGAGAGGGAGAAGCAGGCTTCCCGCGGAGCAGGGAGCCCGATGTGGGACTCGATCCCAGGTCTCCGGGATCATGACCTGAGCCGAAGGCAGTCGCCCAACCAAGTGAGCCACCCAGGCGCCCCAGAATAAGTTATTTAATTCAAAGGGCTGTGGTAAGAATTAAACAAATAAATGGAATTAAAGTATATAGAACAGTACAGAACAGTATATAGTACATAATAGCCACCAATAAATGTTAGCTGCTATTACTATTGTCCTAATGATAATTACTATTATTTTTCACACATTAAAGCCATTTTATTTGAGAACAGGGAAGGAAAGCAATGGCATTAAAGGTTTGAAACTGTTAAAAAAGCAATTATACTACTGGAAGAACAGTGCACATTACAACAGAAAGTGTAACTAGCACTTCATAAGTAAAACAAGAGCAAGTTAATAATTAGCAAAATATAAATCGTTGTGTACTAAAAGTTCTTAACAACATGAGAACTATTAAGGCAAATACTGAAGAATATTTAAATTCCTGAAGGCCTGGTTTGTTTTTTTGTTTGTTTTTCTTTTTAAAGTAAGCTCTCTGCCAAACGTGGTGCCTGAACTCATGACCCCAAGATCAAGACTCTCATGCTCTACCAACTAAATCAGCTAAGTGCCCTTCTTGAAGGCCTTTTAATCTGGGATCTGTGCATTCAAAACTGGGTTTCAGCAGAGTCCATGAAAACCTTGATATTAAACACATTTTTAAAAAAAGATTACATATTTATTTATTTGACAGAGAGAGACACAGTGAGTGAGGGCATACAAGCAGGGGGAGTGGGAGAGGGAGAAGCAGGTTCCCTACTGAGCAGGGACCCGATGTGGGGCTCGATCCCAGGACCCTAGGATCATGACCTGAGTCGAAGGCAGACTGAAGGCAAACGCTTAACGACTGAGCCATCCAGGTGTCCCTTAAGCATTTTTTTGAGTGTGTACAAGTTTCTCTGAGAAGACCAGTAAAACTCCTTTGCTGTGGATCTCAGTGTCTGAGACCCGCAAGTTTGGAATCACTGTTTCAAGAAATAAGAACTTAAAAATTTTGATGTTTTTTCCTCCACAAACATATAACAAATGATTTCACTAAAATCTGACCTTATATAAATGTCTAATTTCCATTCCTTTGCAAATTGCAAAAATATACAAAATTTGGAAGAAGGGAAAAGGAACCCAAACCATCACCCCAGTAAAATGATATTCAATATTTTTTGCTCATAAAAACATGTATTACTTTACTGGGACTAATTTCATATTTAAAACTAAGATTATTCACATTCATTTTTTTCTTAATTTCTCTCTTTTTAAGTAGGCTCCACTCCCAACGTGGAGCCCAACGTGGGGCTTGAACTCACCACCCTGAAATCAAGACCTGAGCTGAGATCACGAGTCAGAAACTTAACTGACCGAGCCACCCAGATGCCCCCTTAATTTCTCATATCATACCCGGTAAGTGACATCTTCTGAGTTATTGTTGTCTACTTTAATGATTTCAGTCTTCTGTTCTTCTGACTCTTCTAACATATTACAATTTCCTAAAGACGATCTTATATATAAATCTTTGAAGAAAGGTGGTTTCATTTTGCGATTATAACTGCAAAGAATAGAACATAGGTAATAACCCAAAGAAATGTACAGTATTTATACTAGTTTACACAACTTATGTAACGACAGTCTATCAGTGAAAGGGACCCCTTTGTATAAATTTATATAAATATACTGAACAAATCAAATCTCTGACATTAGAAAAGTAAAAAATATCAATCCGAGAAAGCTTAAAGGAAAAAACCAGCAGTATTAACTTCTGTTTGTGTGCCTTATTTGAATTTCTAAGACTAAAACAATTACCTCATAAAAGCGTGGTTGTTTTTATTGTGGTGCTTAATAGTCTGAATAGTTTTGGAATAATATGGGATTTTTGATCTTCGAGGAATTCTTCTATTACATTCCTTTCTGTTGCCATAGTCACTTTCAGAAGTCATATCTGTATCTCTTTTTGGTCTAAGATCCTTCTCAGGAACATTATCTATTACAGAATCAGAAGTCTAGAATAAAAAAACCAACAAAGTTTGTTAAAAGTTCAGTTCAGTATAAAAGATTTAACTGTGAAATTTCCTAAAACATTATGACTTTTTACAAGATTAAAGGTTTGTAAACTAGGTATGTTCAGAAGTAAAGACAGGGAATTTAGCTTCGGGTATGGACAAATAAGTTCCTATGAGGTTAACTCTCAAGATAGCAGTGATAAACTCCAGGAAAAATATAAACAACTACAAACAAAAACTATTTGGCAGCCTTGGAGAGTGAAGCTTATTCTAGAGAAGCTGACATCTGGAAAAAATTACCAGAATAAGATGTTTCTGTTTTTACGGTTTTTCACTCAAGAGCTTACCACAATCAGCAGTACATAGGGAGTTTTAAAACTCAGGTTGAACAACCAGATTTTGGGGCCTGAAAAATCATTGGACAGTACAAACTGTAAGAAGCTTAGTACAGGATAAAAAAAAAATGAACTGCAGCCTAAAAGACAAATTTATAGTTTAAGTGAAAGCAAGTTAAATGCTTGCGATGACGAAAGTATCAACATTCTTCGGAGGGCTAGCTATAATAGCATCTAAAGTCTCCACAACATAACATTCACAACGTCCAAGATAAAATCTACAATTACTCAATATAAGAAGAACCAACAAAATATGACCTATTCTCAAGGGAAAACACAATCAATGGAGACCTAACCTGAGAGGACCCAAATGTTCAAGTAAGCAGAAAAGAACAGTGTTCTATTACTTAGCTTTAAAAAAGAATTATAGTCATCTGTGACAACATGGATGGCCCTAGGGTATTCTGCTAAAGTGAAATAAGCCAGAGAAAGACAAAAACACCACAGGATCTCATGTATAAGCGGAATCTAAAAATAAATGAACAAACATACAAAAAAAACCCCCATAAACAGACCTATAAATACAGAGAACAAACTGGTGGTTGCCAGAGGGGAGGGGATGAAAGGGTGAGCTAACTGACTGAAAGAGATTGGAAGGTAGAGGTTTCTGGTTATGGAATGAATAAATGAGAACAGGGAATACAGTTAATGGTATTGTAATAGCACTGTATGGTGACAGATGGTAGCTACAATTGTGGTGAGCATAATATACAGTCTGTCAAATCAGAATGTTGTCTATCTGAAACTATGTAACATCATTTATCAATTATACTTCAATTAAAAAAATAAGAACTTTAAAATGGTGATTATAACCATATTCAATGAACAAAAGAAAATGTCTTGAATGAAAAGAAAAATTCAGCAGAAAAATTACAAAAAATGGAAATTGTACAACTGAAAAATACAACACCTGAAGTAAAAATTGGCTAGCCTTAAGAGAATGAGGTGATGAAAGAATAAGTGCACTTGAATATCAGTTTATTAAAATTATTTAATTTTTAAACTAATTATTAAAATTATTTAAAATGAATACAGAGAAAAAAGTTGATCAGATGTACAGAGTCTCAGGGAACTGTGGAAGAGCATCAAAAAGTCTAAGTGGAAGCTGAGAAAAGGGAATATGGGACAGAAAAATATTTGAAATGATGTCAAAAATTTCCTAAATTGGGTAAAGACCTTAAGTAGGATAAATGTGAAGAAAAGTATCCCTTAAGCACAATGTTGCCAAACTGCTGAAAATCAAAAGTAAAGTTAAAATCTTGAAAGCAGCCACAGAACAATGATGCATTATACAGGAAATCAAGGATTCTAATTAATGCTGACTTCGCATTCAAAACTATGGAGGCCAGGAGACAGTTAAAAGAGAAAAAGAGCTGTCAATATAGAACACTATGTTCATCAAAAAAGGTCGTTCAAAAAGGCAAAATGAAGAGAATTTGTTGTTCTTAGATGGCCACTGTAAGAGTTGCTACAGAAGTTCAGGCTGAAAGTCCTGGCTGAAGGAAAATTATACCGCAAGGTAATTAAATCTTCAGAAAGAATCATATATGATTTATTTTTATTTTTTAAAAAGATTTTATTTATTTATAAGACAGAGAGAGAGAGGACAGCACAAGCAAGGGCAACATCAGGCAGAGGGAGAGGCAGAAGCAGGCTCCCTACTCTGCAGGGAGCTGGATGTGGGACTCGATCCCAGGACCCTGGGATCATGACCCGAGCTGAAGGCAGATGCTTAACGGACTGAGCCACCGAGGTGCCCCACATATATAATTTTTATACAGGCAAATACAAATAATTTTTAAATATTTCTTATTCTTAATTCCTTTAAAGCAAAAATTAAAACACTGTCTCTGGAGTGTATAATGCATCCAAATGAGATACATATGGCAACTATAACAAAGTGTAATAGATATAAGAATTCTACATTCTATATGAATGTAGTATTGAAAAGTCTATTTTTAGAGCTATGACACACAGAAATAAAAAGTATGACTAAAGAACAAATACAAATTAAGATTGGATTATAAAAAAATATACAAGACAGAAAAAGTAGGTAAATGAATAAAAAAGTGAACAAAAAGCAAACAATGAAATGGTATACCTAAGTCCAACTTCATCAACAATTACAGTAACTGTCAATGGACTACAGACTCTTCAAAAGGAGTGATGGCCAGGTTGAATTAGAAGCAAGACTCACCTACATATAAAACTTCCTTCCCTATATAGATATTAGTTAAAAGAAAATGGATACCATAATGAGCTACCACTTTATACCCAGTAGGATTGCTATGATTAAAACCACAGATAATAACAAGTTGGTAAGGAGATAGAGAAACTGGAACCCTCATACAATGATGGTAAGAATGTAAAATGGTGCAGTTCTTTGGAAGTAGTCTGGTCATTCCTCAAAAGTTACTATTTCGGGGTGCCTGGATGGCTCAGTCATTAAGCATCTGTCTTCAGTTCAGGTCATGATCCCGGAGTTTCGGGATCGAGCTCCACACTGGGCTCCCTGCTCGGCAGGAAGCCTGCTTCTCCCTCTCTTACTCCTCCTGCTTGTGTTCTCTCTCTCACTCCCCCTGCTTGTGTTCCCTCTCTCACTGTGTTTCTCTCTGTCAAATAAATAAAATCTTTAAAAAAAAAAAAAAGGTTCCAATTTGACCTAGCAATTCCACTACTATATATATATAGCAAAGAGAAATGAAAATCTATGTTCACACAAAAGCACATACATGAATATTCATAGTAGTGTTACTCATAATAGTCAAAAAGTGGAAATTACCCAAATTAACAAATCAAATAGATAAAACGCGATATATCCATAGATTAACTTATATTTTAAAAAAATGAAGTACTGATACATGCTATAAAGTGGTTAAAACCTGAAAACATCATGCTAAATGAAAGAATGTAATCACAAGGGGCCACATATCGATGATTCGATTTACACGAAATCTCCAGAATAGCCAAATCCATATAAGAATAAAATTCACTAGTAGCTGGAAGAAAATGGTAGTGACTGGTTATAGGTACAAACCATTGAATTGCATGGTAAGTGAATTATAGCTCAATAAAGCTGTTCGATGGAAAAAGATTTATCATATAAATTATAAGCATAACAAGGCTGAAATAGTTATATTAATATCAGATAAAATAGACTTCAAGACAAAGAATATTCCCAAGACTAAGAGGAACACTTTATTAGGAAGACAGAGCAGCAGTATATATGTATGTGCTTGATAACAGAGCTTCAAAATATAATAAGCAAATGTTAAGAGAATTAAAGAGAGAAACACTCTTAAATGGAGATTTTAACATCTTTCATACAAGTGACAGAATCAGACAAGTAAATTTTTAAAAAATCAGTATCAGCAACGGATAGAACTAGAGAAAAAATCAGTAACGACATGAGCCATCTGAAAAAAATATCAGCCATCCTGACTTAACAAGTAGTATAATAAACATTCTATCCAAGTGTACAAAGAACCTTCACAAAGACAGACCACATGCTGGGCTATAAAATAAGTCTCAGTAAATTCATAAATGTTCTTTGACAAAATGAAAGTAAATTAGTAGTTACTAACAGAACATTTTCTAGAAACCAAAATACTTGAGAATTAAATAAGACAGTTCTAAATAATCCTTGGATAAAGGAAGAAATCACAAGAGAAATTAGAAAATGTTTCTAGGTAAAAAATGACAAAAACAAATGTATAAAAATTTGTGAAATTTAGCTAAAGCAATGCTTAAAAATACTTACTACTTCAGATGGTTAATTAAATTAGAAGACAGGTCTAAAATCAATAATCTAAGCACTTCCATTAAGAAGCTAAAAAATGGGGCGCCTGGGTGGCTCAGTTGGTTAAGCAACTGCCTTTGGCTCAGGTCATGATCCTGGAGATCCAGGATTGAGTCCCACATCGGGCTCCCTGCTAGGTGGGAAGCCTGCTTCTCCCTCTCTCACTCCCTCTGCTTGTGTTCCCTCTCTGGCTGTGTTTCTCTCTGTCAAATAAATAAAATCTTAAAAAAAAAAAAAAAAAAAAAAAAAAAAAAAAAAAAAAAAAGAAGCTAAAAAATGAAGGGCAAATTCAAAGGAAGAAAAAATAATAAAATGTAGTTATCAATAATACAGAAAACAAAAGGCAGATAAAATTAACAAAACTGACCTTTGTAAAGAGAAACAAAATGCTTGGCTAAATTTTTTTCAAAAGATTTTATTTCTTTAAGAGAGACAGCAAGAACAAGCAGGAGATGGTGGGGGGGAGGGGGAATGGGGAAGGGCAGAGGGAAAGGGAGAAGGTGACACAGGACTCAATTCCACGCCCAGGACCCTGGGAGCATGATCTGAGCCAAACATAGGTGTTTAACCAACTGAGCCACGCAGGTACCCCACCCCACCCTTGGCTAAACTGACCAAGACAAAAACAAAAAACAAAAAAAAGAAGGAAAGGCTATGATTACAGATTCTATAGATGTTAAAAGACAGTAAGAGAATATTAGTAACAATTTTATGTTGACAAATAAATGAAATGGGCAAATTAGAAAATGCAACTTATTTAAAGCAATGCACAATGAGATAGAAAATGAGTTGCCTTATAATTATTAGAGTGAATTCATTATCACAAACCTTCCAGGCCCAGATAATTTTACTGGTGAACTTTATCAAACATTTAAGAAAGAACAATCCTAATCTTACAAAAATATTTTAGAAAAAAGAGGGGACAGTTTTAAACTAGATTTAGGTAGATATTGATTTAATATCAATTCAAAGATGCTATTATAAAAGCAAAAACAAATATCCCTCAGGAGCAAACTGTAAAACCTTTATAAAATATTAGCAAACTAAATCCAAGAATATATGAGATAATTTATCATGATTAAATCAGGTTTACCCCCAAAATGCAATGTTTGTTTAACATTTGGAAACTAATCAATGTAATTCACACTATTCTGTGAGTAAAAAATTAAAAAAAAAAATGATCATCTCAATAGGTGCAGAAAAAGCATTTAACAACAAAAAACAACAATATCAGAAAACTCAGCCAACTGGGAAGAGAAGTAAACTCCATAACTTGATAAAGGACATCTAAGAAAAACATAAGACTCATACCATACTTAACTGTGAAATACAGAAGGCTCTCCAAGGATCAGGAATAAGACAAAAGTGCCCACTCTCACCATTTACCTTCAGTATTGAACCGCAAATCCTAGCCATCACAATAAAGCATAGAGGACCAGCATAAACGTCAAAGAAGGAAAACTGCCTCTATATGACTGTTTTATGTAGGAAATCACCAGGAAAACACAAAATAAGTTCTAGAACTATTAAGTAAGTTTAGCAAGGTCACAGGATCCAAGTCATATATATATACACAGTATTGCACAAATATGCAGCAATCATGGAATATGAAACCACAAAAAAACATTCAATTTACAATGTTATAAAACAAAATACTTAGGAATAAATTTAATAAAAGATATGTAAAAATTGTATACTAAAACTACTACTGAGAGTGATGAAAAAGATCTCAAGAACAGATATACAATATGGAATGATTTCAAAATTGTACTGAATGAAACAGGTCTTACACAAAAGAGTATTATATAACTGCATTTATAGTATGTACTGGAAGAAACATTCAATAATTTATGGTGAAAAAGGGAGGTAAGTGATTGCCTTGGGAAAGAAGACTGACTGGGAAGGGGTAATGTTGATGATGGTTATGTTTATCTTCATAGAAGTTGGGTAACAGGTATATCTATTGTCAATTCTGGGAAAACATGTATCTGTATTTTTAAAAGATTTTATTTATTTGACAGAGAGAGAGAGAGAGAGAGAGAGAGAGAGAGAGAACACAGCAGGGGGAGCAGCAGGCAGAGGGAAAGGGAGAAGCAGGCTCCAGCAGGGAGCCCAATGCAGGGCTTGATCCCCGGACCCTGGGATTGTGACTGGAGCCGAAGGCAGTCCCTTAATGACATAGCCACCCAAGCGCCCCCACGTATCTGTATTTTATATCAAAAGAGATGATTAAAAAAAATACTGAACTCTATAGTTAATGATGTACGTGCTTTAAGTATTTTGAGGGAAATATACCAATGCATGTAATTTACTTTGAAATGTGTCATAATATAGTTTGATCAACAAATAAATGGATAGATATTCGATGAAATAAGCAAAGTAAAATGTGGGTGGTGGAATCTAGTTGCTGAGTATACTGGTAATCATAAGAAATTCTTTTAAATTTGTTTGAAAATTTCTAACTAAGTTTGGAAATTTCATAATAAAATGGTAGAGAAAAACCAAAAGATAGAAGTCTTCATAGAGAACCTCAAAATCAGTGAAATAATTTTAAGTTCCATAGTTAAGAAAGATATCATTGAAGTAAAGCACATTTTTAGCAATTTTATGACCTCACTTATACATTACTGGTTTTGAAATAACTTTACATATCAACTGAAATTAAAACTGCTTGTTTACTCTTCACACAAGTTAGCATTCACCTAATCTTTTTTAATATTCAGAGAAATGAATCCTGTTTTTTCCCCCAGACAGCTAGACTCCTATTTTTGGTTACGAAGTAGGAAGTATTATCACCATAACTGAGTAAGAAGCATACTGGCGGAAAGAATACTAGACTGGATATCAGAGATTTGGGTCTGAAGCTCAGCTCTTACTATTAAAGGACACTTTGATAAACT
Organism: Spilogale gracilis; assembly: GCA_004023965.1. Lineage (NCBI taxonomy): Eukaryota > Metazoa > Chordata > Mammalia > Carnivora > Mephitidae > Spilogale > Spilogale gracilis. The sequence continues at coordinate 73,730 of PITA01000352.1, read as the reverse complement.
TCTGAGTTTCTTTTCTATAAAATAAGAATGATATATTGAACCCTAGCTACTTTTGACTGGGGTGTTGTAAGAGTGAAATGAGGATGGCATTAAAGAAGTTGCAAAAGTTCACTTCAAATTTCGGTTACTAAAATTAAATCTAAGTTCTGACACTGCTAGTAGAAGAGTCAGCTTTCAGGAAAAGGAACAATGAAATCTGAGGAAATGGAGACACCTAAGAGCTCAGTGACATGCTATCAAGGATGTCAAAGAATGTATAGGCTGGCATTCTTATCCCAGTTTTATTCCCACCTACTGCAGTGGTCCATGTGAAGTGTCTAGGGTTTTCTGGCACACACAAAATCCTTATAGCCTTATTCATTTACTGTCCTAAGGTAGACTTTTTGTTTCTCTAGCACTGTTATGCTGTTATAACTATGATAACAGTTCAGAATTATTAAAAATCCTTTGAACCATAATTTCACCATTAACATTTTCTACTCCACACCGCCACCTCATTTGGAGAAAAAAATTTTGAATATTAAAGTTTAGTTACGAACATCTAGGTCAAACTGACATTTGACTAATAGCTTCTTTGGCCTGTACCACAGTATCTCTACCCTATATCCGGGCAGGGGCTAAATAATAATCCACTGCATTGAGAAGTGTGGTGCTTAAGAAAACAACTGTTATTGTAGATCACAGTCAAGAATGCTACAGCACAGGTTGGAGACCCAAATAGCAATAAAAGCTAGGCACTGTAGTTCATTCTCATAATTCCAAGATTCTAAAAGCCACTGTACCAGTAGCAGGGGTAAAAATGTTTAAAATCTCAGGAAAATAGAGATAATTTGGTGAGGGTCTGCTGTAAACAACTGAAGCAGGAACTATGTAAGTTAACCTGTCATTCAGCTCTAAGTTCTAGAAGTGGTTTTATCATTAAACAACTGAAGATAGTAGAGGCCCAGAGTTATCCTTTACGTTTATAAATACTAAGTCAGAAGGGTTCAGAGTTTGCTCAAGGTCAAAAGGTGGGTGGGTGGAAAAAAGTGTGATGTACAGCAGAATAAAGAAATTACACAATAAGTATTTGAAGGACAATAAAGAAAAAGTAAAAAAGTACGTCATCTTTTTCTATTACCATCATAAAACAGAATCCTATTTCTGCATAGGAAAAGAAATATATATACACAACAGAATGTTAACTATAAATTGTTTTGGGTTGGTTAGCTTATATACTATTTTTATTTTACATTTTTCTTAAGTATTTTTTTTTCAACAAACACTGCTTAGAAATATAGGAAAAATAGTTACTTCAGTGAGAAGCTGTAAAATTTGATCATCTAATTTCTGAAGTTTCATATCGTTATGAAAATTGTTTTCATGATTAACTTTCTCCGGCTCAGAAGATGGACATATAGATATAAATGATGTCAAACCCATATCTGTTGATGATGCAAACTGATCCAAGGGAGCCATCTCATCGATGGGTGGTGTTACCACTGGTATACTATCAATTATCTATGATACAGAAACAAACCAAAGTCTTTTAAATTTACATGAATTAAAATTTGAAGGTATCTTTTATATTAGAAAAAAACAATATCATACCTCATCTTCACTTATATTTAGGGGAGAATCAGAAGAAACTAAGTTATCCAGAAGACCTTCTAAGCATTGTAGGCGTGATGAATTAATTTCTGACAAATTTACTGGCTCACCAAATATGTTCTTGCAGTCTAGGGTTCTAAGCTGTGGCAACGTCTGGAGCATAACTGCTCTGTACCCTTGGAAACAAATCATTCAAAATGAAAAGTCAGGCATTAAAATGTTAATTATTTTTCAAATACACTAAATTTATTACCTACCAGCTTTATCACCTGAATGATAAAATCAGTCCTGGAATGCAACTAATAAACTTGTAAGAAAAGCTACTTAGTCCTTCTCTAGTATGTAATCATTAAATATAAGACAAACAAAACACTCCTCACCACCCCTCCCACATAATCCTCCTGGTGAAGATCAGAAAGTTAAAAATCATTACTGCTAGATTTATCTTTCGTAAAATTGCTTTAAAGTTATAAACGTATGATACCAGTAAGTTTATTCTGAACAGTAAGCCAAACATGTCCTTTTTTGTAATATAATTAGTATAAATATAAATCCGGATAATGTGGGTAACCACCAGAAATTCAGAATTTTGTTAATGAGGCCTTTTAAGTATTAGAAAAATTGAATGTCCCCATCTTTCTTCCTTAAATTAGATATAACTAAGATTAAGATAGGCAATCAATGAACTATTCAAGAATATGTTTATTTTCCCTATGTACAATGAAATATGGAGAATCTGACAAATTAACATTAATTTGTTTAGGCTAAAAGAAACAGTTTAACTTTCTTATCTATAACGTTACATTATAATGTTAGGATATATTTTTTTTTTAAGATTTTATTTATTTATTTGACAGAGAGAGATCACGACAAGGCAGAAAGGCAGGCAGAGAGAGAGGGGGAAGCAGGCTCCCTGCTCAGCCGGGAGCCCGATGTGGGGCTCGATCCCAGGACTCTGAGATCATGACCTGAGCCGAAGGCAGAGGCTTAACCCTCTGAGCCACCCAGGTGCCCCATAATGTTAGTATTTCTAACGAAGGCCAATGAAATGGTTGGAAGAACTCCAAAAGAAAGAAAGAATCTGGCAAATCAATATTAGAAATTTTGAGGGGAGAAAAGTTATTTTAGTAGTAAGTATCCCTTCAATTCTAGGGGGAGGGCAACTGTGTTGAAATATCTCATTAAATAAAGTGAAAAACAAAGGTTCAAACTGTAGGAACCAGAGAGTCTTAAGACAATTGTTAGGGAAAAATCTAACTTGGGTAAGTAGAGAAAAGAAAAATAAAGTTCTTTTAGAAATAAGGCTTCCTCCTCCCACCAAAATAGTATTTCCCCAGAAAACTGAAGTCTGTCCTGATTCTTATGTAGCCTCTCTATTACATGGCTTTAGGAAAATAGTTCATCTCACATCTATTATATTCTCCTGTGAAATAAAATTATGAAAACAGATTTCCATTCTGGGAAAAGCCTTCATACTCTGTAGCCAACTTCTACTCAAGAAATAGTCTGGTCTGCTTTGTATTTATGAACTTTAGTGATTCTGAATTAGATCAAATGGCTTTTCAGCAGCATCTTCTATATATATTAAGTTTTCTTCCTTACAAAAATCCTTTGTTAATTTAATACGTTCACAAACAAAATTAAAAAGGTACACAGGAAAAATTTTTCCTAATATTTCCTGATTCTTAGCTACCTTTTCCACCCTTTCTGCATTTCCTGATCCCTATCTACTTAATAGTGGAGTTAGCCATTGTTATCAGTTTTTGGTATAGCCTTCTAGATAGTTTACATATGTATCATCAGCAAATATACACATATATGTTACCCTTTGCACACAAATAACCTATTATATGCAATGTTTTCAAACTTGTTTTCTATTAATAGTGTATCTTTGAGATACAACTATGCAATTACGTTTTTCCAAATATATAATAAAAAGTTACAAAGCTTAAGACAGATAGAAGGGTCATGAACACCAATTACAGGAAACAAAGAAGCTTTGAATATTAACTGTTACAAAAAGTATTAATTGCTCATACCTGGTACATGACAGACAGGGTTATCGTCTCCATTTTTTTCCAAAATAAGATTAGTCAAGAAGTTCAATCCTACTACACACTGAAGTAAGTGATGGATACTATCTATACAATTACTATGTAGGTCAATATATCGAAGTTTATGTTTAATTCCATGAAGGGGAATCAAACCTGCAGTAAGGAAAAAAAAACAAACAAACCTCTTTTGATGCCACTGAAGTAATTTTTCCAACTAGTTAAAAATAATTTTTATATAGATTAGATTTTGAGGCAAAGAAGCATTAACAAGAAGTCTCTGCAAATAGCTACATCTAATAAACAGAGTATGAGTAAAGACATTTGTTGTTTTGAAGAAACACAGGTTTATCATCTCTTGAGACCCCAGCCCGGAGGTTCCTGGTCTCTGGTTCTCTTCAAATAGAACATCTGGACCTGCCAAGGTCAATGCATGGATTTCTATGGGAAGCATAAAGCAATGGCTTCAGGCTCCCAATCAACGTATTTCTTTTCATTAGCAGACATAAGCAAACCCTGCAGTACCCTTCAATATATTGGTTTGAGCATAAAATACAAATAACACCCATATGATTTAGTTCCCTGGTAATAATTCTTACATGAGTTTATCTACAGCACGGTAATGCTAACAACTAGGTTTGCAGCATTGTTTACTGGTGCCTAGTACCCTGTCTCCTGGACCAGCCTCTGACTTCAGCTGCAGCTGTGGTGGATGGGGCCATACATGCTGACAGTTTGCCCCTCTGGAGCATTTCATGTTTCTTTCTTCCCTCAGAACTTGCTTCAAAATGGAGCTTCTGAGAAAAGGTACAACCTGGAAATGGCCTTTGATGTGCTAAATCTACAATTCCAACCATGAAACTCACTCCCAAACTGTGCCTTACACATACACCCATGTCTAACAGGGTTCTCAAATTTAAGACAGAATCCTTAATTTTCATCCCCTCATCTCCAAACCTGTTTCTCCCAATCTTTCCCACATTAGGAAGCAGTCCTATTATCTATCTGTTGCTACAGAAAAAACTCACAATTATCTTCAATTCCTCTTCTCATTTCCTTATCTCAATCCATCAGCACGTCCATAAACTCTACCTGCAAAATATATCCATTTGCTCCCCTACACTACTTATACCCTAGTTCAAGTCTCCATCATCTCTCACCTAGACCACTGAAACTGCTTCCTAACTGGTCACCTGACTTCTACTCCTATTCTCCTAAAATCCATTCTTCACTCACTCAGCAACCAAAGTGATCCTTTAAAATCAGTATGTTACTTGCTTAAAGCCCTTCTATAGCTTCTTTTTTTTTTAAATATTTTATTTATTTATTTGACAGAGAGAGATCACAAATAGGCAGAGAGGCAGGCAGAGAGAGGAGGAAGCAAGCTCCCTGCTGAGCAGAGAGCCTGATGTGGGACTCGATCCCAGAACCCTGAGATCATGACCTGAGCTGAAGGCAGAGGCTTAACCCTCTGAGCCACCCAGGCGCCCCCCTCCTATAGCTTCTTATTGCACCTAGAATAATATGCAAACTTTTTACCCAGAGTATGAAACTGTGATCTGGCCTTCGCCTTACCTTCTCATCTCTTTATTTAGCACAATAACCCCTTATTTGCTATGCTCTAGCCATTATTACCCTTCTTTCTCTTCCTTTATCATGACAAGGTTGAAGGTGCCTTAGTGTCTTTGCATGCACTTATCATATACACTGCCTTTATTTATTGAACACAAAGTATTATCTTTCTAAGAATTATCTATTAAAACTTACATGGTTGCCTATTATATTTTCTTCATATTTATTACAATCTGATATGAAGTCAATAAAATGAATCCTTTCAGGTATACAGCTCAATGCACATAAACAAGCATATATAGCTATGTAACGACTACTATAACTGAGATACAGAACATTCCATCACTCCATGTGAAAATGTGTCCCATTTTCAACCTTCAGTAACTAGTGATCTGATTTCTGCCACTATAACCTGTCTTGGTCAGAATGTCATATAAATGAAACCACACAGTGCATCCTTCTGTGTCTCACTCAGTGCACTTAGCCTAATTTTTTTTAGATTTATCCACGTTGCTGCAGGTATCAGTTGTTCATTCCTTTTTATTGCCAAGCAGTATTCTACCCTGTGGATGAATCGTAATTTATTTGTTTACTAGGTAATAGTCATATGGATAGTTTACAGTATTGGAAAATTATAATCATATAACATGATTATATAAAAAGCTATGTAATCATATAAACTTTCATGTACAGGTTTTTGAACAGACATGTTTTCATTTCTTAGGTAAATACCTAGGAGAGGGACTGCATGATTAAAATGTAAGTGAATGTTTAACATTATAAGCAACCTTCAAACTGTTTTCCAAAGTAGTTGTTCCATTTTCAATTCTCCTCACAATGTGTGCAAGTTCTAGTTGCTCTACAATCTCACCAGTATTTTGTATTATAAAACCATCTATTCTAGTAGGTATGAAGTAGTAATTTGTATTGCCTTAATCACTAAAGAAGCTAAACATTTTTTTTCATGTGTTAATTTGCCATTTAGGCTTCCTTTTGGCAAAAGGTTAGCTCAAATCTTTTGCTTATTTTTTAGGGGCTTACATGATCTTATTTTTTGTTTTTCTTTCCCACTACACTGTAAGCCCTATGACAAGAAACTTATCTGTTTTTATTTTAATCACTACAGAACAGTATTTGATACAGTTATGTTCAATAAATATTTGTTGAGTAAATGAATGAGCAATCTTATCCAAGACTCACATTTTTCAGGTAAGGCAACTGCACCCAAATGGCAATATTCTTTGCTCAACATCACACAGCAGTGACAGAGCTGGATTAATACTCAACTCTAATACCTTCACATCTTTGGGGGAAAAAGTTTAAAAAATTAAAATACTCTTGCAATTCCAGCTTAACAGTAGAGAGTAGATTGCTTTAATTTTTTGTACACGAAATACCTGAAATAGGCTAGTATTTTTCTAGTATGGGAGAAAAATAAGCACACGAATAAGACTGTTTCAAATATTGACAGGATTTTGATGATAATTAGAAGAATTCTGCCAGTAATAACAGATAATTCTTAGAATGATCATGAAACTTTGTTCATTTTATCAGTGTGTCACTTTAATCAATTAAAAACAGGTAAAAATGTTTAACCTTCTTAGACCTGCTAAAAGTCAAAAAGAAAATTATCTGATCTTCAATTTACAATATAGCCTTTGGAATGTGGTATGGCCTAATATGCTATATGATCCAGTGTCATAGCACTAGTCACATGTGGCTTTGTAAATTTAAAACAAAATTACAAATTCAGCTCCTCACTGCACAAGCTACAATTTAAGTGCTCAAAAGACACATTTGGCTATTCTTTGCCATTTCAGACAGTATATTTAATATTTTCATCACTGTAAAAAGTTCTGTTGGAACAATTCTTTATATATAGCATTTGATGAATTATTTAAGATTACATTATTCTCCTGAAGTAAGTCCCTCCTATCCAAGTTTTTCCTGTTACTGATCACCTAGTTTGTATTCCTATTTCTTATTTAGCCATAGCTTTGGCAATAACGGAAAAAGACTTAGGATTGAAGCACACTCTCTAGATGTCATTTTTTTTTTTTTTTAAAGATTTTATTTATTGGACAGAGAGAAACACAGCGAGAGAGGGAACACAAGCAGGGGGAGTGAGAGGGGGAGAAGCAGGCTTCCCGCCGAGCAGGCAGCCGGATGCGGGGCTCGATCCCGGGTCTCCAGGATCATGACCTGAGCGGAAGGCAGTCGCTTAACCAACTGAGCCAGGCGCCCCTCTAGATGTCATTTTTGGTCAAAAACAGGATTATTCAGTTTTCAGCATGTTGACCTAAGCCTAATTCTTCTAGTAGGGCAAAGATTCAGCATTATAGAAAACATAAGGTTATCTACTTACCACTAAGATCATTTATGTGGTTATAAGATAAATTCAGTCTAGTCAGATTAGTTAGTGCTTCAAGTCCTAAAATAAAATAAGATAAAATAAAGCTATATAGTATTACAATACTATTTCAGACAGTTTTGAAGCAAATTGGTAATCCAGTAACAGTGAAATCAATTTTATTGGTATTTTGTAAAATACTTTAAAAATTAACTTTTCTAGAAGAAAACTTTATTTCCTTTAAAGGTTTTATTTATTTCTTTATTTATTTGACAAAGAGATATAGAGCACAAGTAGGCAGAGTGGCAGGCAGAGGGAGAGGGAGAAGCAGGCCCCCTGCTGAGCAGGGAGCCCAACTGTGACATGGGACTCAATCCCAGAGCCATCCAGGTGCCCCTCTAGAAGAAAACTTTCATGTAGTAAATTTTAAGGCCAGTTTTCAAAAGTTTATGGTAATATTATTCCATTCTTTTGGGAAGAAGAAAAGTGAACTGAAATCATCTTCCTTATGCAAAGTGTCATGAAAATCACTTACAAACCTTCTATTCTTGTGATCAAATTGCAGGACAAATTTAAAGTGCACAGTTTTGTCAGTGTGTTTAGCCCTTCAATTCGATTTATTTGATTAGATGACAGATCTAAGTGTTGTAAATTCCAAACATGATCAATGGCTTCGATTTTTGAGATGTTATTGCAATGAAGATTGATGGCATGAAGGGATGAATCTAAAGATAACTCTGACATGCTACAAGAGAAAATATATATTATCAAAACAAGTAAGAAATGGAAATTGTAAATTTAAATTGTAAATTAAAATAAAGAGCAAATATAACTAAAATCAACTAAATAGCATGTAGATGATAAGCATGTACTCTACTCATTATAATGAAATCCTTCCTACTTATGGTAGTCTTTTAACATCTTATAAGGTACAGTGCTTCTTACCACTAATCAGTATTTTGGACCAAACAGATAAATAAGAAACCCACTCAAGATAGGCAAGTGACCCTGGGCATTTCAACCTTCTACCAAGTCATCAGCATATAAGGAAAGCTGTAATTGTAATGGCCCTGAAATCATAATACCCCAGTTTAAATCTGCATTCTACTTTTTTTTTTGCTAAATTATTTGAATAAATGAGTTAACCTCTCTAAGCCTGCTTCCTCATTTCATTTAATTCTCACAACAATTCGTTTTTTTTTGTTTTTTTTTTTAAAGATTTTATTTATTTGACAGAGAGAAACACAGCCAGAGAGGGAACACAAGCAGGGGGAGTGAGAGGGAGAAGCAGGCTTCCTGCAGATCAGGGAGCCCGATGCGGGACTCCATCCCCGGTCTCTGGGATCATGACCTGAGCGAAGGCAGTCGCTTAACCAACTGAGCCACCCAGACACCCCTCTCACAACAATTTTAAGCAATAGGTATCGTAAGGATACTGAAGTTTGTAGAAATTAAATAACTTGTAGTTATTACCTGAGGCAGTATAAGTCCAGATTTGGCACTGTAGTTTGTAATCTTACTTTCTTTACTGTCTGTAACAGCTATTTAACCCAGAATGTAGTTGATTTCAAAAGAAATCACTATTTATTGCTATTTCCCGTGGAAAAATCCATCCTTCCTTCTATACATTTGGAATGTGCCTCCCCGAGATAAAACTTATCTCTTCATTCTCTCAAGTACTGCCATTTATAACCAGAACCTCTCATAAAGATGATAGTTCCAGGAATAAAAGCTACATGGATATAGTTCAGAGGTGCTGGATGCAGGGACAGTCGGGAATAGGCACAGACAATGTCATGGGCATCTGTTCAATGTTTTGTAGCAGCTATCCTGGAGGAAACTTAACTCTGGAAGCAAGTGAGTAGTTGAGTAGTCAGGGAGTAAAAGGAAAATAAGGAATTCTGGTGTGCTTTCAAATTATTATCAAGAATCTCAAATTCAAAATGAAAAATCAAAAACACTTTAAATATGCCATAAGGTCATTCAGTTCCTCCATCAGACTTCAGAATGAAGCACATAATAATATGTGGCAGAAAAAGATATAGCATTTGTAAATTTGAAACTACCAATCTCTAAATGTGACTATTGAAACATTTTCCAATTACCTAGCTCCTGTCATTTACTGAGCTATCCTTGTGCTATTAACACATGCTTAAAGACAGTCATTTATTTTCTGACACATTTCAGTTTCTGGAAATTAGTACTGTGCAGATAATCTGGTACAGTAGAAAAAGCAAAAAGTGAAATTAGCCAGAAACAGGTTTGAATTTGAACTTAATTGCTTAAGTTCAGACCAAATGGGAGAAGTTGGGAACACTGTTATATCCTCTGAGTCTCAGACCTGTCACCTGTAAAATTATTACCTTGCAGAATGATTGTGAGAGGTAGTGAAAACATATGTAATATGTACACAGATGGCGTTCAGTAAATGGCATGTATTATTAAATATAAACGTAAAAATTCCTTCAAAAGCCACGTCTCTGGGGTCTTCAGGCAAATTTGAGATCACGAACCAGAAAAAGATGTTTAATTATCAGCAGCAAGATTCCGCCTGGAGCAGGGCATGCCACAAAGGCAAAGCAAGTGCAAAGGCACACAGAAGCCTACTATGGAACTGCCTGTACATTAGTATGGCTAATCATAGAGGGTAAATGGAGAAAGGGTAAGAGGTTAATTTCGAAAAGGTTAGTAGCGAGCATTCAGTAAAGCGGAATCAATTTGGGCTGCATGAAAGAGGGAAATGGTTAGCAAAGTATGATGTTTAGTACTATCAAGAAGTCTATGGATATACGTATCCCAGTGCTCTGCAAAGGAGAACTTAGAAGAGAGGCAAAAAGAATTGAGGAAAACCTAATGAGCAGTAAACCTTCGCTCCATGGCTGCCGGATTTACCACAGTGCCACTTTGTGTCAAGGTTAGAGAAAGAGCAGAAGACACAAGACAGAACCCGAGAAGATCAAGAATTACAGAGCAAAGGAGAATCACCAGTAAATAAAGAACAGGTAAAGGAGGACGGCCAAAGACTGGTAGAAAATGAGATCGCAGGGCAGCTTCCAGGACACTCAGACGTGCAAGAATTAAAGGAATGAGGACTCGCCGGACCCAGCACTTGAACAGAGCAGGTGTGGCGCGGTAAGGCGAGTGGGGGGAAGCCAGGCAGCGTCCGTATACGGACGGGGTAAAGGCAGGCCGCCTCAGCTCAGGGTATCTTGCTGCGCACCGCGCCCGCCAGGGGAATGCGCGGGCCGCTCCTGGCTGCAGGGCACCCTTTACCTCCGCAGGCCTTTGTCCATGAAGCACAAATCCCCGCAGATGCTGTCGCCGTCCTCATTTTCGACTTCCGCCTCCACCGGCGCCTCCATAGCACCGGCGACGGGGACCGTGGTCTTAACCGGCGCCCAGAGCTGGGTGGGAGAGCCCGGAACACGCCTCCTGGGTGAGCGGAAGTCCAGTCCGAGGGGGCGGGGCTAAGGCCCCCGCCCCCCCTCCAACCGACAGCCGGGCACTTTCCCGCGTTGACAAATGCCGTAAAGCGGGAAGCCTGATTTTCTTCCCCACGATATCTGCGGCGCGGTTCTTGGGACTTGCCGTAAAAGAATGGGTCTTTCCTGTGATGCTCTCCTGTTTTGTTTTGTTTTTTTTCGCGTTGTTGGCAACTTCTGAAGGCGATTTAGCAGCAGTTTGTGTTTACAAAACTATAGTCATGCATACTTATAAGTTATTCTCCCACCGGTCATTGCACCTGCTGTTGATTTAGTTAATGTTTATGAGATGCTTCACATATGCCGGGCACCTTCCTGTGACAGGAGGAGTGAGTTGAAGCCCATTCTCATTCTCTGAAGCATTCACAGTTCACTGGAGGAAACAAAGAATTGCTGTGCAGCAGGGTGAGTGCTAGAAGTAGCACAGGAGCATTTAAGCCAACTGTATAGTGATGTGGGTAGTGGGAAAGTTTTCTAAAAGGCGATTGGTCTGAGCAGAGCCATGCTTGGTCAAGGGGTATTCTGGAAGTGAATGGCATTCCAGGTAGGAAAACAATGCCTGCTGACGGTGGAAGAAATCTGGTTAGATTGCTCTCTAACTCATGGGCATATTTAAAATTGGAGGGGCGCCTGACTGGCTCAGTGAGTAGAGCATGACTCTTGATTTTAGGGTTGTGAATTCAAGCTCCACCTTGGGCACGAAGACTACTTTAAAAAAACTTAAAAAATGGAAAAAAAGTATGTTAACTTTGAACCTGTTAACTGTTTGGACTAAAATATTTGGTAGTCCCTGTTAGCAGTCAAATAAAGGGCTAACTTTCTACTCTAATAGTGAAGGTATTTCCAGACTTCAAATGTCATTAGTCTCCTATTGTTTAGCTATATCTTTCACATTCTTAAAATTTGTAGCCACAATTCACGTTTCCTATAACCATGAGCTGTGCCATTATCTGCAGCTCCTTCCAATAAGAAGTGGAGGTAGAGGGCGCCTGGGTGGCTTAGTGTGTTAAAGCCTCTGCCTTCAGCTCAGGTAATGATCCCAGGGTCCTGGGATGGAGGCCCGCTTTGGGCTCTCTGCTCGCCGGGGAGCCTTCTTCCTCCTCTCTCTCTCTGCCTGCCTTTCTGCCTACTTGTGATCTCTCTCTCTCTCTCTGTCAAATAAATAAATAAAACCTTAGGGGGGAAAAAAAAGAAGTGGAGGTAGAGTCTCCTTAGTGGCTTCTTCTGGGCTTGCTTGTGACTTTTTTTGGCCAATAGAATTCATTTAATTCTGGTGGGGGGGCCTCAAGAGACCTTCCATGTTTCTGCTCCCTCTCTTGGAAAACTGCCTGACCTGCCATTTGAATAAGTCTAGTCTAGCCAACTGGAGGAGGAGCAATTACATGGAGCAAAAACAACTCCCTCCAACAAAGGACACACAGATACATACACGAGCCCAGAAGTGCTTAGCTGAACCCAACCCAAAGTGCAAAATAACAGAAATGTGAGCTGAACAAAGTGTTTTGTGTTAAGCCAGTAAATTCTGGAGAAAATGTGTTATGTAGGATAAAATGGTTGGTAATAGTCACTAATCTATGACTGAGTATCCATTAAAGTGGAGATTTTCAATGGGGATAAGTATTATAGTCTTACCTAAAACAAATAACTAATATGAGAAATAAATTATGTTGTAATGTTATTAAATGTATTGGATCTTTCCTCCAAAGTCATGGGCATTATAATTAATTGATTAATTAAAATACTGATTATCGTTAGTGGAGTTCAAAAATTGTAGATTGTATCTAATTGCCTTAGCACTTAAGAATTGACTTTTTGGGGGCACCTGGGTGGCTCAGCTGGTTAAGCGACTGCTTTTGGCTCAGGTCATGATCCCGGAGACCCAGGATCAAGCCCCGCATCAGGCTCCCTGCTCGGCGGGAAGCCTGCTTCGCGCTCTCTCACTCCCCCTGCTTGTGTTCCCTCTCTAGCTTTGTTTCTCTCTGTCAAAAAAATAAATAAAAATCTTAAAAAAGAAAAGAATGGACTTTTTTTAAAAAAAGATTTTATTTATTTATTTGACAGAGAGATCACAAATAGGCAGAGAAGCAGGCAGAGAAAGAGGGGGAAGCAGGCTCCCCGCCAAGCAGAGAGCCCGATGGCACCTCGATCCCAGGATCTTGAGATCATGACCTGAGCCGAAGCAGCTTAACCCTCTGAGCCACCCAGGCACCCAACAATTGACCTTTTAAAATGATAGTTGGTCAAACTAATATTACTATTGTTTGTTTTTTTAGAGCACAAATATTTAGGACTGCAGTTTTGCTTCAAAATTCTTTAAAATTTGTTAAATAAGTTTCTATAGGACACTTCACTTTCAAATTTAGAGCCTATCGTTATATTCTAAATAATATGTAAACAACACTTTTCAATTACTACACTCTGTGGTTTTGTACTTTTAAACAGAACTTGGACTTGCTTTTCATGCTATCTGTAAAGTATTTTTGGCTGTAAAATGGGTAATATATTTGAAATCAGCCTTACCAGTGTGAGATCAGGGATGAGACAGGCAGTCAGAAGGGGCAGCAAGGCAGCGTTGTGGGGGAGGCAGAGAGAATAGTATCTATTCTGAAAATGATAAGTTGCTTAGATAGACTGGCGGGTGGTGAAGGTGTGTGTGTGCACATGGGAAAGTAAGAGGTGAAGCTAGAAAGTTAGGCTTGGCTAGATCTTGGAGAACCTGCAATGGCCGGTTTAGAAGTTGGTATTTGTTGAAGGAAGGTTGTGATGGGGTGATAGTGTAGTGGATGCTAACAGTTGTGAGTGAAGTTGGGAGGGGATGCAAGAATACAAGACAGGGTATTTAAGCATGGAAGTGACAGGATTAGATTTGTGTTTTATGACATTATCTCTAGCGACTGAGTGGAGGCTGGATTGGAGGGAGATTAGAGGTGATTATATAAATTAGGGAGGTTGTTGCATTAAACCACGTGAGGAAAATGGAGGACCGGACAAAGTCCCTAGGGGTTTAAATGGTGAGAGGAGGATACCTGAGGAGAAGTTTGTAAGTTAGATTTTATAAGCTTTGTTTACTGATTTGGACATAGGGTATAAAGTAACCATTGTTGTTTCTCCTTCCTTTTCTTCATCTTGGTAATTTTTGAGTATCCTTTAGTGTTTTAGTACATTCCTGTAGGATTAAAATGTAATGGTGGTATTATATTCTGTAATTTTTTAAAAGACATTTATTTAGTTTAGAGAGAGCAAGAGAGCAGGTGGGAGGGGCAGAGGAAGAATGAGAGAGAATCCTAAGCCAACTCTGCACTCAGCCCCACATGGGCTCTATATCATGACCCCAAAATCACAACCTGAGCTGAAACTGAGAGTTGGTTGCTTAACTGACTGCATCATGCAGGTGCCTCTACATTCTGTAATTTGTATTTTTTTTTTCTATTAGACTCTACATAGCACTTTTATGGTTAATTTCTCAGACAAGATACACAAGGCTCTCATTTGGCTTTTTTTTTTTTTAAGAGTTTATTTCTTTATTTGACAGAGAGACAGCCAGAGAGGGAACACAAGCAGGGGGACTGGGAGAGGGACAAGCAGGCTCTCCCCTGAGCAGGGAGCCTGATGATGCCAGGGCCCAAGGCAGATGCTTAACGACTGAGCCACCCAGGTGCTCCTCATTTGGCTTTGATTTTAATCATCTAAAATATATTTAAACCTTCAAAAATAAAACCCAAAGCTTTTAAAATTTTACAGTGACTTTATACATACAGATCTCAGTGCAGAATATCAGGTCAGTAGTGTGGTCCCGTAAAATCAGTCACTTTGGCCTTGAAAGAATTGCATTCCTCATGAATTCCTGTCACTTAGTTGTATATACCACTCCCTCCAAACACATGCTGTGCTTGTACATCTCTCTATGCCAACCATCATATATAATATTTTTGTAATTTGTGTTTTGTTGACATATTACTTTATCCAGAATATTTGGAGATTTAGTTCTTCTAAAAAAATTGAACTTTCTGAAAAGCTGGACTTCTTTCAGATGGAACTAGTCCTAAAAATTTTAAATTGGGTGGAAAATTTTCTACTATATTCCGCATGCTATCCTACATTCTTAAATTATATCAAGTATAATTTAACATAGTCTTAAAATCTTGTTATAAAAATTTATGTATTATATAAAAACATTATTTTTCGTATTGGAAAAAAAAATATTTTTTAAGATTTTATTTATTTGACAGAGAAAAACACAGCCAGAGAGGGAACACAAGCAGGGGGAGCAAGAGAGGGAGAAGCAGGCTTCCTGCCCAGCAGGGAGCCTGATGTGGGGCTCGATCCTGGGTCTCTGGGATCATGACCTGAGTAGAAGGCAGTCGCTTAGCCAACTGAGCCACCCAGGCACCCCATGATCTGCTTTTCTTATTGCCCTGTACATTAAGCACTTCCGTCCCTCTTCCATTCCTTAGTTCAGGAGGGCATATATGCCTCAATTTTTAAATTTTTTTAAAAAAGATTTTATTTATTTGACACACTGAGAGACACACTGAGAGAGGGAACACAAGAAGGGAGAGTGGGCATAGGGAGAAGCAGGCTTCCTGCTGAGCATGGAGCCTAATGTGGGGCTCGATCCCAGGACTCTGGGACCTTGACCTAAGCCAAAGGCAGACGCTTAATGACTGAGCCACCCAGGTGCCCCTCAATTTTTTGTTGTTGTTCTTCATTTGAAAGAGAGACAGAGACAGAGAAAGCACAAGCAGGGGTAGAGGCAGAGGGAGAGAGAGAGAGAAGCAGACCCCCGCTGAGCCAGAATCCCGACATGGGGCTCCAGTCCAGGACCTGGAGACCACAACCTGAGCTGAAGGCCAGACGCTTAACCCAGCTGAGCCACCTAGGTACCCCATACATGACTCATTTTACCTTTCAGTCTTTGAACCTCTCATGTTTGTGGGATTCCCATATGTACAAAATTAAATTTGATTTTTTTCTGTTAATCTTTCTCATGTCACTTAGTTCTTAGACCAGCTGGAAAAACCTTTGAAGAATAGAGGAAAATTTTTCTTCACCAGCACTTTTTGTGAGCCATCGAGATCTCACTGGCTAGGCATTGCTCATTCTGAAGCTATTGCAGTAGAAAGATCCTGGGACTTCTGATAGAGCTGCAAAAGGTAAAAATTCTTACCACGTCAGACTTCTGGATCTTTCCCTGCAGAGTCCAGTGGAAGCAGAGTGGTGAGAGTCCTTTTTTTCCTTTTCTAAATGTACATTAGCAGGAGAAAATATTTGTGGAACTAGCTCTTTGGTTTCATTGACTGGTTATTTGATAGGAGTACTTTTGTTAGTTATGAATCCTTTTCCTTCCAGAGATGGTCAGTCTGCAGTGTCATTCTATATCCTGAGAGCTTGGATTTTTGGCCAGTGAAAATATTTTCTTTGGTCTCTGACAACTGGAGGGTGCATGAGCTGCTGTTAATCTGGTGGGCAGCCCTATAGGGTATGGATCCAATAGTCTTTGTCCAACTATGTCAGCTCTCAGGGGAATCTGTCATAAGAGACCCTAGTCCACAGGGGCTTTTATCATCTCAACCTTTGTTACTGTGCTAGTGCTAGAAAAATCCCATTCCAGTAGTGCCTGCCCAGTGTCACAGATTAGCGACTCTCTGACTGGAGGCATCTCGTGTTTCTCAGGAGACTAGAAACACCTTACCACCGGCTTTGAAGGCCTTTGCTATGTTAGACTAATTTTGAGAGTGAACTTTTTGAATCATGGGGGCTACGTCATCAATACTTACTCCAGGAATGTCTCTTGAGTCTGT
Organism: Spilogale gracilis; assembly: GCA_004023965.1. Classification (NCBI taxonomy): domain Eukaryota; kingdom Metazoa; phylum Chordata; class Mammalia; order Carnivora; family Mephitidae; genus Spilogale; species Spilogale gracilis. The sequence continues at coordinate 56,884 of PITA01000352.1, read as the reverse complement.
GGTAAAAATTTATTCTGAGCCTGGAAAGCTACCTCCCGCTCTTTCCATGAAAAGGTTTATTGGTTTAAGTCACTATTGAGAATTCCTCCTCTTCAATGGCCAGATGATGAATCCTTTGATTTGGCTGTATTCAAAAGAAAAAGATTTTTAGGGAGCTGTTATCCTAAATAATTGATTCATTGGCATCTGTGGAAGGCAAAATTAAAAGGGGGACACAAAGAAATGCAATGACTACTCTTAGGGACTCCCATTATATGTAAGAAAAGAAATTAGATTCAGTATAAAAATTAAATCAAATGTAAATTCTCCTCAAGATCTGACCCCATCTTCCTGTTTTAGCTTCCTTTTTTTGCTACAAGATTTACAGAGAGTACTGTAGTCCAATCTCTAGGCTCAGTAGGCTTAGAGTGTATGGATTACTCAAGCAAATGCTGAAAGTCAGGAAGTTAATTTAGCAGAAGTCCCGAGGACAGAGAGTAGGACTCACTGTGGTGTACTTTGTAATAAGACTTTGCCAACTTCAGGCCTTCCTATGTAATATCCTCTGTGGATAAATCTTAGACCCCCACCGAAACCTGAGCTGTCTCAGGTTTCCTGGACAGCAGCAGATCTTTTCAGAAGATTCTACCAAATTTAGAGGAGAATTAGAAAGATCGTTGGTCATTCTTTCTCATAGTGGAAAGAGATAACCAGAATTTCTCATATGTTCTCGTACAAATGATCAGCTGAAGACTGATTTTCAGGGGCTAATAGAAGAGGAAAATAAAATTTCACAGTGACCTTTCCTTTCCAAATCTAAACCCTTTGGCTATTGATCCTTTCTCTCCCAGGGATAACTATTACTTTTCTGCTTTGTCCACCTACTTGAGGCATGCAGGTTGTTGATTCTTTTGGTTATTTTGGGGAGTGACTGGATCTTGGGAAGGTAATATCCTTTGCATCCTCTTTAGGGACTTCTCTTAAACCCAAAGAGGGATTCTTCAGTGCTTCCAGAAAAGTTTGCTATTTGTCCTGGCTGAAAACTGACAAGATATTTAAGAGAGTTTTTAAAAATAGCTCCAGGGGTGCCTGGGTGGCTCAGTTGTTAAGCGTCTGCCTTTGACTCGTGTCATGATCCCTGAGTCCCGAGACTGAGCCCCGCATTGGGCTTCCTGTTTGGCGGGAAGCCTGCTTCTCCCTCTCTCATTCCCCCTGCTTATGTTCCCTCTCTTGCTGTGTTTCTCTCTGTCAAATAAATAAGTAAAATCTTAAAAAAAAAATAAAAATAGCTCCATAGTCAAAAGTTGGTCCAATTGGAAGCTGATATTTAGAGCTGATAGGAATTTTTTGGGGCCTTTTTCCCTAAGCTAAAAGAAAACTGTGTACCAGAAGTAAAGGAGCAATTGAAGGTAATAAAGTTGGATAGATATATTGATTTATCATTTAAGTTACAACACAATATTTTGAGGGATTGAGAGCAATTGTCCTTATGTTACAAATCTTTGCAAAATTAGAAATATGGACCCAGAACAATTTCAAAGTCAATCTGTCTCTCTCTCTCCCTTTTTAAAAATTTTTTTTCCTATTTTTTTTCTTTAACCAATCCCAAGACCGATGAATGGATAAAGATGTGGTGTGTACACACACACAAGCACACACACACACACACACACATACATACACACACACTGGAATATTACTCAGCCATCAAAAATAATGAAATCTTGCACCAATGTGGGTGGAACTAGGGTGTGTGGTGCTAAGAGATAAATCAGTCAGAGAAAGACAAATACCATATGATTTCATTCATGTGAAATTTAAGAAACAAAACTGACGAACATAGGGAAAGGGAAGGAAAAATAAAGAAGGATGAAAACAGGAGACAAATCCTAAGAGACTCTTTACTATAGAGAAGAAATTGAAGGGTGTTTGTTGGTAGGTGGATTGGGGGATGGGAAAAATGGGTGATGGGCGGGAAGGAGGGCACTTGATGTAATGAGTGCTGGGTGTTAAATGCAACTGATGAATCACTAAATTTTACCCTGAAATCAATAATACACCATATGTTAACTAACTTGAGTTTAAATATTAAAAAAAAAGAAAGAAGAAAGAAAGAAAGAAAGAAAGAAAGAAAGAAAGACCAAAGTTCTTCCAAGGTTACCAAAGAAACCTGGATACTTTCACTGTGCCTTTGTGATGTAGATTTTCTTTTCACAGCTCAACGGGAGAGGCAGTCTTTGAAATGCAAACTTTAGGGAGAGGTTTCTCTATTGAAGGAAAAGAAAAAAAGAAATTTTGGAGGAAAGAGTATTTGGAAATTGGACAAATGAAAAATCTCTATACATATTAGTAACTACAGGTCATTGCATCTGTACATATATATATATATATATATATGTCAGAGAAGGTTACATATATATATAAATCAGTTAGAGAAAGACAAATACCATATGATTTCATTCAAGTGGAATTTAAAAAACAAAACTGATGAACATAGGGGAAAGTTCTTATATATAATATATAATGTATATAAGTTCTTATATAGAAAATATATACTATATATTTTCATAAGTTCTTATATGTATGTAAGTTCTTATAGAACTATATAAAGAAAATTCATAAATATATATGTATATGTTATATAGTATGTTGTAGATGTGTGGTATTTCTCTACAGACAGTATATTGCCAGAATTTGTAGAAGAGCTCTAAATAGTTGGTTTGAAGGCAAGTACTTGTAAGGATTGGCTACTTTAAAACCCTCAGAAATATAACAACTAACCCAAATGCTTTTCAGTTCACATGATCTAGGATCAATCTTTAATGAATAAAAGCTAAATGAAGTGTGTTGGTTTAATTAAAATGGACATGTCTTTAGAGTTATCTGTATTAAATATAATACTTTTATTGTACCTGGGTTTACTAACCAAGTAAGTTTATATTATAACTGCCAAAAATTTTTAAACAGCAGCAACAACAACAACAGCAACCACCACCACCACCACCACCACCACGTCTGGGAGAATGGTTGGTTTGGTGTGATGTCTCCTGTGAGTAATCTGAACATAATCGTTAAGAGCAATTAAATTGAATAGATGCAAGTAAGATAAAAAGTTTTTTTTTAAGATAGGAAGTTTTTAGGTGAACTTTTAAAATAGTTTTATTAAACTCTTTCGGTAGCTTAGAATTTTAAAGTTGCTAAGTTAAGTAATGAATTAAGTTAAATTCATTGAATATTTAGATCATTTTCAAATAAGATGAAATAGTGAAACTTTACTGAATATAGGTTTATTTGCTTTTGAATTCCTTATTACAGAGAAACTAAGGATAAATTTGGATCTGTTGATAAACATATTTTGCGCTTTATTGAAAGATTGTACTATGGATAAGCACATAGTTCTAGATTATGAAAAGTATTCAAAAATTTGCCAATTTAAAGAAAGCTGGTATAACAGTTCACAGTTGCTTGGTTCTTAGTTTTCATTAGAAATTAAGGTTTCTAAGAATTAAGGATTCTTATAAATATAATTAAGACTATTAGAAATAATAAACGAAGCATCTCTGTATGCAAAGATAATAAGATGTGTGTTTTTGGCATGAAATGTATAAATAGTAGAAATGTGGTTTTTTTGGTTAAAGAAAAAGAAAATAATTTTGTTCTAAAGTGAAGTTGACTGGGGCGCCTGGGTGGCTCAGTCAGTTGTGTCTGCTTTCAGCTCAGGTCATGATCCCAGCCCTTCACTGGGCTCCATGCTCAGTGGAGAGTCTGCTTCTCCTTCTCCCACTACCCCTGCTTGTGTTCCTTGTCTCGCTGTCTCTCTCTCTCTATCAAATAAATAAATAAAATCTTTAAAAAATAGTAAAGTGAGGTTGACTATTTAAAAAGGGAAAGCATAGGACAAAATCTGAATGTAAAAAAGAAAATTGTAGAATGTTTCTGGAAAAAGGGATTTTGGAAAAGAATTTTATGCATGGTCAGTGATGAGGGAAAAAAGGTAGAAGAAAAATTATTAAATTTCCTTATTATGTACAGCCTATTGACAAATCCTTGATACAGGCAGAGTGACCTTTCTCTAGGAACTAAGCTGCCTGAAAAAGTCAATACTTTGCTAAGGCAATAGGCAATCTTATCCCAACCCCTAGGATCCTGTAAGTTTACTTTAACATACAAAAATTCCTTTGGAAACTTCCTTTATCTCTACCCCCCAAGATATATGTTGGCAATCATCCTCCAAGCATATGACCCACCTATATACAGCTGAAGAGTCTCATGACTCAGGTTTTATTAGACAGTAATATACAACCCTTTCCCTACAATAGCTAGCCCCCTCAAGGTCCTGGAAACCTTGCTTCCAAAATTCTTTAGACTTGCCCTATCACTAACCCCCTCCCAACTTGAAAGTGTAAAATGGGCCTCTCCTCATGACCCTGGAGCAACTCTTTCTGCCCATAGTTCCTGTCACCATGATCTTAAAAAAACCACCTTTTTGTACCAAAGACATCTCAAGAATTCTTTCTTGCTGTCGGCTCTGGACCTTAGCTACATTCAAAAATATATCAGTCAAATTTAAGTAACAACAACAACAACAACAAAAAATGTAAGCCAAAAAAAAAAAAAATTAATTAATTGATTGATTCTCCACAATCGATTCCTGTTAGCCTAAACCCTGGGCAGCCTTTGCCATTAGTCCCCACCTAGGCATGACTTTGGAAATGTGTTTGTGATGAATGGGCAGGAAAGAAGCCTTCAAAATGTAACACTTTGGGGGCACCTGGGTCGCTCAGTGGGTGAAGCATCTGATTCTTGATCTCAACTCAGGTCTTGATCTCAGGGTTGTGAGTTTAAGTCCCATGTTGGAATCCACAATGTATGTGGAGCCTACTTAAAAAAAATTATTATTAACAGTTAAAAAAAATACATCAGTCTGGACTGGCTAAAATACAAAAAATTTTAAATAAATGAGCTTTCATATCAAAAGTACACTGCTGCAAGTTTAGGATTTGATTTTTCTCTCTGTTAAAATGACAAAGTTTTCTCAGATTATTGATCTACTTCTAATAAGAAATTGTAAACAGAGGCTTTTCCTTATCTTTAGTTTAATTTGCCTCAAAAAAATACCAAAAATTCTATGTTTTGTCTTTATCAAGGGTTTATCAAGTATTCCTAAGTGTTACTTAGGAAAACTGAATCTTCTCATATTAAAAGAACTAAGTTTTTCTAACAACTACGTAACCTTCTGTATTTGCCTTTAAGATCTTTTATTGCCACGTTGGTTAAATAGATAATTAAGTATTAAGTTTTGTAATGATCTCTGATCTTATTTAGGCAAGAACTTTAAACCTTAAAAAAATTTTTTTTTACAAATTTCCAAAAATTACATTCAAACTAAAGTCTTTTTCACTTAGAACTAACTATTGAGGTATGAGATATTCCAGAGTGTCCCTGCAACATCTCAAAAGATTTGTTCTCTCACCTTAGAAAGAGAAATTTTAAACTAGATAAACTTATTTGGTATATTAAGTTACATGGAAAGCATTGCCAAATTAATAATGATAAACTCTCATAGGTTATATTATGTGGGTGAATACTACTACTATAACTATTCTAGAACATATATGAAATTCTTTAAATTTTGGTATGTCCAAATATTATATTTGGTATATAAAAGATGTCCTGGTCTAATGAATATTATCACTTGTTCTTCTAATTACTGAAGTGTTGTATGTCCAGAAATAACCACCTTTCCTTGTCATGTCTATTAGAATGAACTCTCATCAGTTCTCTAATGAACATCTTTTTAAAAAGTCATTTTAAAAAATATTTTATTTATTTGAGAGAGAATGAGAGGGAAGAGGTCAGAAGGAGAAGCAGACTCCCTGCGGGGCGGGGAGCCTGAGATGGGCCTTGATCCCGGGACTCCAGGAACATGACCTGAGCCGAAGGCAGTTGCTTGACCAACTGAGCCACCCAAGCGCCCCTTAAAAAAGTCTTTTATCATTTACAGAGAGTTATTGTTTTACTCTAATGCTTTTATAAAAGAGTCCTTGCAAAAGTGCTTCATCCTCAAGGAGATTCATGGAAAGGAGTTTGACAAATACAGGTTTCTGTTAATCTTAAGGTCATATAACTGAACTGCGTCAGGATTTCCAGCACTGGTAGGAAAACTGGATTCAAGCAGAACAAAAGTTAAATAACATGGTACTGAATGAACTGAACAAGAGGATTATAATTTTGATGACTTCTTATTTGAAACATTGCTCGTTCTCTGTTTACTTTTTCAGGTTTAAGCTATCAGTGTTTGCTTTTTCTCTTAAGCTATCAATGACTAATAGCAATTTCGTAAAATATACCTTTGTAAACAAATAAGAAACATTCATCTTTTTCTTTCTACTTGATCCCTCCAGAATTTGGACACTCTGAGTTTTTTTATTTTCATGGCAATATACTTATTCACATAAGTTCAATAAGAATGTGTTCTTTTTGTAGTAGATATAATTGGAAAGATTGTTTATATTGCTAAGACTTGCCTAGATTGTCATTTTTTTTTTTAAAGATTTTATTTATTTGACAGAGAGAAACACAGCCAGAGAGGGAACACAAGCAGGGGGAGTGAGAGAGGGAGAAGCAGGCTTCCCGCCGAGCAGGGAGCCCAGTGTGGGGCTCGATCCCAGGACTCCGGGACCATGACCTGAGCCGAAGGCAGTCGCTTAACCAACTGAGCCATTCAGGCCCCCCTAGATTGTCATTTTTTAAAAAAGATTTTATTTATTTATTTGACGCAGAGAGATAGCGAGAGGAAACACAAGCAGGGGGAGTGGGAGAGGGAGAAGCAGGCTCCCTGCAAGTGGGGAGGCTGATGAGGGGCTTGATCCTAGACCCTGGGATCATGACCTGAGCTGAAGGGAGACAACTAATGACTGAGCAACCCAGGCACCCCAGGATTGTCTTTTTTTTTTTTTTTTTTTTTAAGATTTTAATTTCTTTAACAGAGATAGAGCAAGAAAACACAAGCAGGGGGAGCAACAGAGGGAAAGGGAGAACCAGGCTCTCTGCTGAGCAGGGAGCCCAAAGTGGGGCTCAATCCCAGGACCCTGAGATCATGACCTGAGCTGAAGGCAGATGCTTAACTGACAGAGCCAAACAGGTGCCCCTACACTGTCATTCTTGACAGAGAAACATAGACTCAAATAAGACCAGACAGCTTTAATGAACTCAAGTTGATTTTATAGTCAGTGAAGTTCCTTGAAAAAATCAGCCTGGTACCTTGCTTCTCAGGTTCCCCGCAGCCTCACCAGGTGAGAAAGGAAGGTCACTTCCGGGCAGGTGCAGGAACCTCAGGATATTTTGGGGACCTAGATAAGAAGAAATTTACCCAAGTATATGGATACTATGTGCAAGTCTGATGGCAAGTATTTGGCTTTACTTCTTAGCCTCAGAGGGTGTTAAAAGTTCAGTAGGATGATTCCTTATAAAAAGTTCTAGCAAAGTAGATTTAAAAAGAGCCTATATGGCCACTCACTCTTTTTGCTGCACTTATGTAAAATTAGTCTTGGCTATCTTTGGTGGAAATGAAGGTGAATTTAGAGAGAAAAATTATGTTTCAGTAACATGCCTTTGTGGATATTAGAGTCAAGTAGTATTGTCTGGGGCTTGTGTTTGCCTATAAACTGGACTGGATCCTGAATTCTGGTTTCAGCAAAAATTGGCTAAGACTCTCCAACCTAAAATTTGCAATTTTCTCCCTTTCATTTGACTTGGAATCATTGAGAACTAAAGCTGCCCTTTTCCCTGAAATCCTGCAAACTGGAACAAGATGACATGATATTAATCTCAGAAAAGTCATTCCAATGGCCTGTGTTTAGGTGATCTTTGTGCCTGTTGCTGTATGGACCACTCAGAAAGATCACCAGAGACATTCAAACTCCAAACCAGGAAAATCTATCAGATTGCCACTGTCTGCCATTATTCTGTCAGAAGATGCTTCAAGTCTGACATCTGGAAATCTTCTCACTAGCTGCACTCAGGACTCAGACACTGGGTTCATAATTTGCTCCAACCATTAACCTTTGTTTTTCTTGTTTCTCTAGAGATGCCTCTTACTAATTACCTGATTGCTTGCCCAATATAGGTCTAACTTTGGGAGCCCTCTTGCAAGACTGCCTTTGAAATGAGATATAGCTATTTAACTCAACTGATTTATTCTCGGTACTGAGGCTGGTTCACTGAGATATGGACTAATCTATCAGTTTAGCTTGTGGACTGTGAAAATTCTTTAAAGTTTCAAAGGTGGGACTGAGGGATTTAGAACAAGTTTCCCCAAATGCACCACTTTGGTGTGTATACTGTTTTTAGCTAAAGGCAACTGAGACCCTGAAGGCTCAAGAGAAACCGTCGCCCCTTCCATAACTACCTAGAAGCCACACAGCTCAACACCAAAAGAGAACACCTTGGCCTCTTTCAGGAGAAAGAGTAGATAGAGCATGCCACAAAGGTCTTGGTCTCTGTGGGAGCTGTTGGAGGTGCTGGTTCCTGACTCACCTCACGTGGAGCACCAGTGGAATGACCATAGTTCATGAGGGCAGCTACAAAGGAAACAGGAAGAATGGCTAGTCATATGCTCAGCACAGCTCTGCTAAATAGGTGGAAGTTCCAGAACTTGAGGTTTCTCCACAGGAAGTACAGTGGAGCCTCCTTCTAAGGCCTGGCCCCTAAAAAGGAAGTCAGACACCAGAGGGAGCAAGAGATTATGTGCTCCTGAAGGACAAGACATAAAGACTGAATAAGCAATAGTAAAACAAAACAAACCCCCAAGAAGACAGTTGGTTTTTTGAAAAGAGAAACAGAATTGATTAACTGTTAGGTAGATTAATAGAAAAAAAGAAAATTCATTAAGCTAGAAAATGATCAAAACATACCCTAAATTTGTTGATTAAAGAAGGAATTGTAATTATCATAAGAGAAACAAAAGATAAGTTCAGTATTCTGTCATAATTAAAATCTTAGCAAGTTGGAGAAAAGATGATGATGCTTTAATTAAATAAAGAGCATTTTTCAGCCACCTACAGCAAACATCATCCTTAATATACATCAGAAGTACTCTCATGAGAGTCATGAGCAAGATAAGGATTCCTGTTCTTCTAAAATGAACTTGAAGCAATGCTGTAAGAGAGAAGAATAATTTTTCTTTAAGAATTTAAAAAGAAGAGGGGCTCCTGGGTGGCTCAGTCGTTAAATGCCTGCCTTTGGCTCAGGCCATGATCCCAGGCTACTGGGATCAAGCCCCTGTTGAGCAGGGAGTCAGCTTCTCCCTTTCCCACTCCACCTGCTTGTATTCCCTCTCTCGCTGTCTCTCTCGCTCTCTGTCAAATTAATAAAAAAATCTTAAAAAAAAAAGAATTTAAAAAGAAGAAATAAGCTGCTTTTATTTGCAGATGATATGATTTTCTTCCTATACTCTTCTAGATTTTCTAAATTGATATAGCAACAAAAATTATAAATGATTATGGAGTAAATGTAACTGGAAATGTCCAGAATTTTATGGAGAAAAATGAAAATTTATAGAAGGACCCCTTCCCCCCAAAAACTTTAACCTTGAGAAAGCTATAATTATTATTCTAAAGGTGTCAGTTCTCCTGAAATGTACTTCCAAATAAAATTCCATCTCAATAAGAATCCCAACTTAGTTTTTTATGGAATTTATTCTAAAATATATATGATTTCAACCATTAGAGACTCTTAATGTCAGGAAACAAACTGAGGCTTGCGGGGGGGGGGGAGTTGCGGGGGAAGGGATGGGGTTGCTGGGTTATGGGAAAAAATAATTAATCTTGAAGGTGAAAAGAGATTTTGTATTTGAAATGACAATGCATTTTAATTAAATGATTTTAATGGTGATGCCTTCAGGTTCTTGATGGTTACCGTCAATGAGAAACTTTGCTTATACAAGTAAACAGTAAATTTACAAAATTATTTTTTTGTAGTCTTCTGTTTTGTACCTCTACCAGCTAATATTCTCGCCTCTGCTGCCTCAGCTGTGCTCCACGAACGTCTAGAACCTTACATAGAAAAAGCTATGATACATACATACAGCCAGATAGTAATAAGGTTTGAGCAGCCATTCTTAAAGGATAAACAAAAGTTTGATCCAAAAACTGAGGAAAGAAACAGAGTATCCAAGAGATCTTTGAAAAAATAATTCGGTACTCTGCTTTTAGGGAAGATTGTTCCCAGCCCTGGGTGTCTAAGAATGGTGATGATCAACAGTGTGGCACAAACAGTCCCAATACTCAGGGAGACAGCTAAGTTCAGTGAAATAGGTCTTAACACCCCTCATAAGAGAGACACAAAGATTCCTGTCCCTAATGTGGCACTAAATATTAAAATATTTCCATGGAGGAGTTCTATTTCTCTTGGGATTTGCATGTTTTAGTCTTTTTCCATTTTCTAAATTATGAAAAGTAATTTAAATATTTAACATGGATTGCCATTTTCTTTACACTTTCCTTCCATGTTTCTGGAAGGCTTTTCAAACATTGATGTTTCCTTAATTTAGCCATCTCATCCTTCCACAAGCATTTTATTATTGAATCTGATTTGGTTCTGTAAATAATTAACTTGTAAATTGTTCTATGATTTTGTGACTTCTTTTAAGGCCAGAGTTAAAGTGTCTCATGTTAGTTATTTTTAAAAAAATCACATATGCCAGTGAACAAGTTAGTCACAGCTAATTAAGAAAGGAAGATTTAAAAAGTTCTGGGCAGAGAAATCTCCTCTGGGGGTGTAACACTGATACTATTTAACTCTGAAAGAATACTTTGTAGATGTGTACCAAGAGAAGAAATTGTAGTTTAATGGAAAAAATGTAAACTTTTCATTTAAGTGAGCAAAGGTTTGAATCCCACTCTGTCACTTATTGGTGGCATGGTTTTTAGCAAGTTGTGTTATTTTTTGGAGTCCACATGTTTTTATTTATAAAATGAGGATCATAATTTCATATTGTAGGATCAGCAATATTGTATTGAAGGAGATCATATATGTGGAACATATATTGGATAACTTCACTTATTAGGATTAATTTATGTATCTATACTGGCCGCGGGGGTATATACAAACCTGTTTATTATTTATTTATTTATTTATTTATTTATTTATTTATTTATTTATAAATAAATATTTTATTTATTTATTTGACAGAGAGATAGAGATCAAAAGTAAGTGGAGCGGCAGGGAGAAGGAGAAGCAGGCTCTCCGCTGAGCAGGGAAATTGATGCTGGGCTCAATCCCAGGACTCTGGGATTCTGACTTGAGCCAAGTGCAGCTGCCTAACCGACTAAGCCACCCAGGTGCCCCTACAAACCTGTTTAGTAGTAATTGTATGTAGGCTGCTACTCTTCCCCTAATTTATCTTAATCTACAGGTATTAGTCCACCAAATATATATTCATTAATTCAAACATTTATTCATTCATTAATTTTATAGCAGAATCAGCTGTGGAGAAATTAACTTATGTTTTGTTTATTTGTTTTGATGTTTTGTTCATTTTGTGCATAATATGTAATGAGCCAAACATGTATATTGGACCTTAGATTGGACCCTAGGTTGTTTACTTCTTCATAACAGACTGAGATCCATTAGCTCAAACTTTTACACATCCAGTTGTTTTAAACATAGTCCAAATAAACATATTTTTGGTCATTTAGAGCTCGCTTGATTTGCATACCCCATAAAAGCTTCACTAAACATGTAAACTTTGCTTAATGGGTAAGGTAAGCCCAGGGCAATAAAGATCCCAAGCCACTGCTGCCCCTGGCGGTTCTCTGACTCAGTCTGCCTATTTGCTGCTGAGTGATACTACCTAGATATGCAAACTCCATCTGGAGTCTCCTTTCCTTCAGGATTTCCCTTGTTGCTCTCCCCTTTTGGTTGAAGGCTTGCCAAGGTCTCTGAGAAGTCTCATTCTGTGAGTAATTTCCTTCACTTGCAAACCAGCTAAAGTGTTGCCTAAATAAAGCTTGTTTGCTTTATCTCCTGATCTTGTTTTTTTCCTTGATCAGCCTCAAAATCTCTGGAACCCCCTAAAATGCAACAAATATTTATTTGGCACCTACTATATGAAGGATCAAACCAGATAAAGACCTTTTGTAATGTAGTCAGGACACAGTGTTTTTGTATCTTAGAGGAGACATAAGTAAACATATAAATACATGGATAATATGTCAGGTGATGAATGTTGCTTGTGGTAGAGTAGTAGAGATGGTGATGATGTTTGTGTGGAAGGAAATGGTTAATAAGAAAATTTCACCTTCAGTTGATCTTTTCGAGGTATCAACTATAGGACTTTATCCTTTGGGGACAAATAAATGAGTATCTTACTGGGTCTAATAGCTTCTGCTTGTTTTTGATATTTCTGTAAGAGAATGAGAGTTTGAAGCTGCCTATTCTGTCATTTTGCTACCATCACATAATCTGTTTTGGTTTTAATCACAAATTTGGAAGCCTGTGGCTTGCAATTTTACTATGTTTACGTATGTATTCTTTTTGAAAATTTAAAAATGTATTTTTAAAAAAATTCTAAAATTTAAATGTTGTATAATCCAGATAGTTTTTTATGACTTATGCTTTTCATATTTAATTAGCTGATCCCTGTTTTGACCTATTAAACTTACTCTCTTAAGTAGTTCTAAACTTAAAATGTATACTTTTTGCATTTAGGCCTAGCACCTCATTTTTTTTTTTAAGTGGTACATGATGTGAATTAGGAATCCAATTATATTTCATCCGTGTGATAAACCAGTTGTCCTAATGTCGTGTATTCTGGTTTGCAAATAAAAATAATTTGGAAGTCTACTTTTACACATATTCTATGTAGAAAAATTATAGGATTTCAATTCAGAAAAACTTTTTTAATTTAGGCTTTATTACTTACTGTAAGGACCTACTTAGCCAGAGAACAATGGGGATGTAAATTATCAACGTGTAGGACCAGGTGGGAGCGCCCAAATGCCCTTAACCTCCCGGATCCTGAGCAATGGAGATGCAGATTAACTCTAGTCAGCTTGTGGCTTGCGGTTTGCCCCATAAAAGCTAGCCTGAGAAATTCGGTGGGATAGTTCTCTCCATAGAGAATACCCTGACCCAGTCGATATAATTCTCAGTGCTTGGCGTGAAATAAAGCTTTGCTTGATCTTCGCTTTTGTATCAGCCTCATTCCTTTGACCAAGGACTGTAACACTTACTGCCTCTGTGAGTTCATTCAACTGATTGAACTTTCTCTGATCCTGTTTCTTTACTTTAAAACAGTGGTAGGAGGGTGCCTGGGTGGCTCAGTGGGTTCAAGCCTCTGCTTTCTGCTCAAGTCATGATCTCAGGGTCCTGGAATTGAGGCCCGCATCGGTCTCTGCTAGGCAGGGAGCCTGCTTCCTCTTCTCTCTCTGCCTGCCTCTCTGCCTACTTGTGATCTCTCTCTCTGTCAAATAAATAAATAAAATCTTTAAAAAAAAGAAAGAAAAAAACAGTTGTAATAATGCCTGTCTTTCAAAGTTGTTTTGACAATTAAAGACTATATATATATACATATATATGTATCTGGAGGTACTAGATTTAAAGATTAAATATTTCCTAGTATTGCTTGTGTTATTATGTTTTATGTAACTCTCCTCTTGATTTATATTTTCTATCTATTCAATTTAATTTATTGTATTCTGCCTTTTTTCTATTCCTGTTCTTGATGCTTTCCCTATTTCTGCTGCTAGACTTTACCCTTCAGGAGATCCTCGAAATTAAAGATTGCTTAGAACTTTTAAATGTTTTATTTTTAAAGAAACACATAACCCAGATATGAACCAATGCAGCATATTTTTCTTAAGTTATGCAAACAGACATACTGTATATTAGAGACCCATTTTCTTCAGGAGAATGGGACAGTGTCTTCCCTCTGGTTCTATGTAGCCATACCTGAGGACATGATTTCCTTTGGAGTCAGTACTGTTAGGTAGGAAATGCTAACCAATAAGTAAATCAGTAAATTAACCACAAGGGTAAGTAGTAGTCTTATATTTGTGGATATTTTCACTATTTTAGCTCTCTGTTAAAAAAAAAAAAGGCAATTTATATAAAAAAAACCCTTCATATATAACCTTTGAAAGTGGCTTTAGTGTAACATCATAAAAAAGAAAATGACCTTGCAAACATCCTGAGCTTATTTGATTTTAAAAGATCTTTTAAAATGTATTTATTTGGCAGAGAGAGAGATCACAAGTAGGCAAAGAGGCAGGCAGAGAGAGAGGAGGAAGCAGGCTCCTTGCTGAGCAGAGAGCCCGATGTAGGGCTTGATCCCAGGACCCTGAGATCATGACCTGAGCCGATGGCAGAGGCTTTAATGCACTGAGCCACCCAGGCGCCCTGAAAACTTTTTTTTAATGCTTATCATGCCCTAGGGCAACTAATTATTCAAGAGGCAAAGGAATTCAAGAAGCAACAAAATAGATCAATCAGAAGAGAGTATAAAATAGTAGGTATTTTGAAATTACTCAGAGGAGAATAAAGAGAAAAGGATGTAAAATAGCAATGAAAATCAATGTGAACTATAGGATACCATTACAGATGTAATCTATGAATTATTAGAGTCTAGAGCAAAGGATGAAAGGGGCAGGAAAGCATATATAAAGAAATAATGGCTGAGAACTTCTTAAGTCTGGGAAGATACTTCAGCATCCAAGTCCACATCCACTGTCCATCTAAATATATACCACACAATTTTAATTCAAAATGATCTTCTCCAAGATACATTATAATAAAACTGTCTAAAATTAAAGACAAAGAAATAATTTAAAAAACAATAAGGGAAAAAAATTATAGAAGGCCATGTCCATAGGGCTATTCAGCAGATTTCTCAGCAAAAAGCTTGTAGTCCTGGAGGCAGATAAAGAACTAGAAAAACAGTAGAAGAAATCAGTGAAACTAAGAGTTGGATTTTTGAAAACCAAATGAAACCCTTCATTTTGATAAGAAAGAGAGAAGACAAGTAAAATCAGAAATGAAAGAGGAGACATTATAACTGATACTAAAGAAATAACAAAGAACTGTAAGAGACTAGTGTGGCAATTATATGCCAGGTAACTAGAAAACCTAGAAGAAATGGATAAGTTCCTAGAAATATACAACTTACCAAGATTGAATCATGAGGAAAATAGAAAATCTGAAAGAACCTATAACTAGTATGGAGATTGAATCAGTAATCAAAATCTCCCAAAAAGGAAAACCCAGGACTAGATGGCTTCACTAATACATTCTACCAAATTTTAAAGAGTTAATGCCAATTCTAAAACTGTTCAGAAAAGTCAAAGAGGAGGGAATATTTACAGATTCATTGTGAGACCATTAACCTGATACCAAAATCAGACAAGAAACCACAACAAAAGAAAACTATAGACCAATATCCCTGATGAACATAGATGCAAATATTCTTAACAAAATGCTAGTAAGTTGAATTCATTAGCACCTTAGGAGGATCATCCATTGCAACCAAGTAGGATCTATCCCTGGAATGCAAAGATGGTTCAACATACACAAATCAATGTAATACACCAGATAGATGGAATGAAAGCTAAAACTTATACGATCATCTCAGTAGATGCAAAAAACAATTGATAAAATTCAACACTGTGCTAAAAACTAAGAATAAAGGGAGATTATTTAACATGAAGGCTATATCTGACAAGTTCACAGTTAATATTATACTCAAGGGTTAAAAACCAAAGCTTTGCCACTAAGATCAGAAAAAAGACAAGTGATGTCCAATATCACTACTTTTATTCAACATATTACTGGAAGTCTTAGCCAGAGCAGTTAGCCAAGGGAAAAAAAAAGAAAAAGCATCCAGATTGGAAAGGAAGAAGTAAAATAGTTTCTCTTTGCACGTGACATGATCTTATAGGTCAAAAACCCTAAAGGCTCTACCAAAAAACTGTTAGAACTAATAATTGAATTCAGGAAAGTGGCAGGATACAAAATCGGTTTTGTTTCAGTATACTAATAATCAACTAGTTGTAAAGGATATTAGAAAATGACCTTAATTTCAATAGTATCTGAAATAAAATACTTAGGAAAAAATTTAACCAAGGACATGAAGGACTTGCACACTGAAAATTATAAAACATTGATGGAAAAAATAAAGAAAACACAAATAAATGGAGAGATATCTCGTTCTCAGGATTAGAAGCCTTAATACTATTAAATATCCATACTGTCCAAAGCTATCTATAGATTCAATGTAATCCTTTCAAAATCCCAGTAGCATTTTTTACAGAACTAAAAAGAACAAGTCTAGAATTCACAAGGAACCAGAAAATACCTCAGATAGAGAAAACAATCTTGAGAAAGATCAAAACTGGAGGCATCATACTCCCTGATTTCAAAGTGTATTACATAAAGCTGTTGTAATTAAAACGGTATAATATTCATATAAAGAGAGATACATAGGGGTGCCTGGGTGGCTCAATTGGTTAAGCATCTGCCTTCAGCTCAGATCATGATTCCAGGGTCCTGGAATCGAGCCCCACATTGGGCTCCTTGCTTCAGCAAAGAGCCTGCTTTTCCCTCTTCCTCTGCTCCATCTCCTGCTTGTGCTCTCTCTCTCTCTCTCTGTCAAATAAATACAATCTTAAAAAAAAAAAAAAGACAGTCATATAGACCAATAGAATAGAATAGAGAGCCTAGAAGCAAATCCATGCATATATGGTAAACTGATCTTTGGTAATAATGCCAAGAACACACGTTGGGGAAAGGATGGTCTCTTCTACAAATGATGGTGGGAAAGATGGATATATTACATGTAAAATAATGAAAGTGGATCCTTGTCTCACATCATATACAAAAAACAATTCAAGGTAGATTAAAGACTTATATGTAAGACCTGTAAATATAAAATTCCTAGAAAAACCATAGGTGAAAACCTTCATGACATTGGTTTTGGCAACGATTTTATGAATGTGAACCAAAAGCACAGACAACAAAAGCAAAAATAAGTGGGCTTATATCAAACTAAAAGTTTCTGCACAACAAAGGAAGTAAAAAATAGGGTGAAAAGGCAACCCCTGTGGCATTGGGGGAAATATTTGTGAACCATCTACTTGATAAGAGATTAATATCTAAACTATATTAAGGAAGTCATATAACTCAATGGTGAAATAACCCCCCCCCCCAAATAGACAAAGGAGTTAAAGGGACATTTTTTCAAAGAAGACATGCAAGTGGCAAATAGGTATATGAAAAAATGTTCAATGTCACTGATTGTCAGTGACATGAATATCAAAACCACATGAGAGATCACATCACACCTGTTATGATAGCTATATTTAAAAAAAGAACAGACAACAAATGTTAAAGATGTGGAGAAATTGGAACCATTGTGTCCTGTTGGTGGGAATATAAAATGGTGCAGGACTTCCTTGTTTTTATAAAGACTGAATACTATTCCATTCTCTGCACATACCACTTTTTAAAATCCATATGATAAAATCCATATATATATATCAATGGGCATTTAGGTTGTTTCCCATTTTCCAGTGTTCCAATGATCATAAGAGTGCTAATATCTCTTCCTGATCCTGATTTTGATTCTTTTAAAAAAAATTTTTTTTATTGTTACTTAAATTTTTTTTCCCACTGTTCCAAGATTCATTCCCCATTTCCCACACCCAGTGCTCCATGCAATAGGTGCCCTCAGTACCCACCACCAGACTCTCCATCCTCCCACCCCCTCCCTCCAAGTCCCTCAGTTTGTTTCTGTGTCCAAAGTCTCTGTTGTTTTCTTTCTCTCCCTGGATTACCCTACTTCCCATTTACTTTCCTTCTCCTACTGTCGTCTAGGTTACCCCTTATGCACTGCAAGTAACTGAAACCATGTGATACTTGACTTTCTCTACTTGGCTTATTTCACTCCGCATAATCTCTTCCAGTCCAGTCCATGTTGCTACAAAAGTTGGATATTCATCCTTTCTGATGGAGGCATAGTATTCCATTGTATATATGTACCACATCTTCTTTATCCATTCATCTGTTGAAGGGCACCTTGGCTCTTTCCACAGTTTGGCGATTGTGGCCATTGCTGCAATGAACATTGGGGTACATATGGCCCTTCTTTTCACTACATCCATATCTTTGGGGTAAATGCCCAGTAGTGCAATTGCAGGGTCATAGGGTAGCTCTATCTTTAATTTTTTAAGGAATCTCCACACTGTTTTCCGAAGCGGCTGTACCAGTTTACATTCCCACCAACAGTGTAAGAGGGTTCCCCTTTCTCCACAGCCTCTCCAACACTTGTTGTTGCTTTCTGTCTTGTTAATTTTGGCCATTCTGACTGGTGTAAGGTGGTATCTCAGTGTGGTTTTGATTTGAATTTCCCTGATAGCTAGTGACACTGAACATTTTTTCATGTGTCTGTTAGCTGTTTGTATATCTTCTATGGAAAAGTGCCTCTTCATGTCTCTTGCCCATTTTTTGATGTGTTCATCTTCTTTTTAGATGTTGACTTTGAGCAGTTCTTTATAGATCTTGGATACCAGCCCTTTGTCTGTAGTGTCATTTGCAAATATCTTCTCCCATTCTGTGGGTTGCCTCTTTGTTTTGTTGACTGTTTCCTTTGCCGTACAGAAGCTTTTTATTTTGATGAAGTCCCAGAAGTTCATTTTCGCTTTTGTCTCCTTTGCCTTTGGAGACGTGTCTTGAAAGAAGTTGCTGTGGCCAATGCCAAAGAGGTTACTGTCTATGTTCTCTTCCAGGATTTTGATGGATTCCTGCCTCACGTTGAGGTCTTTCATCCATTTCGAGTTTGCCTTTGTGTGTGGCGTAAGAGAATGGTCTAGTTTCATTCTTCTATACGTAGCTGTCCAATTTTCCCAGCACCATTTCTTGAAGAGACTGTCCTTTTTCCACTGGATATTTTTTCCTGCTTTGTCAAAGATGATTTGCCCATAGATTTGTGGGTCCATATCTGGACTCTCCACTCTGTTCCATTGGCCTATTTCTGTTTTGTGCCACTACCATGCTGTCTTGGTAATCACAGCTTTGTAATAAAGCCTGAAGTTAGGTCATGAGATGCCGCCAGCTTTGCTTTTCTTCTTCAGCAATTCCTTAGCTATTCGGGGTCTTTTTGGTTCCATATAAATTTTAGGATTGTTTGTTCCAACGCTTTGAAGAATGTTGGTGGAATTTTGATCGGAATGGCATTGAAAGTATAGATTGCTCTGGGCAGTATAGACATTTTGACAATCTGATTTTGATTCTGATAAATGCTCCGAGTGGGATTGCTGGGTCACATGGCAGTTCTCTTTTTAATTTTTGAAGATCATGATTTAGCCTATTATACTTTATAGAGATGAACACAAAGATTTAGAAGTAAAGCATATTCTTTTAATTGGTATCACTGTGAAGAGTTTAGACCAGTGAGTAGGAAGCAATACGTAGTTTTATTAGTATAAATTTCAGACTTACACTATTGCCTTTTTTTTTTTTTTTTTTGGATTCATCTTAATATCTGCTAGGCACTCTTTACCCATGAACTTGTCTTTCAGACAATGACTCTTTGATTTTGCTTGTTTGTTTATTTATTTGAGATATAATTGACATATAACATATATTAATTTCAGGTGACACATAACATTATATTAATTTCAGGTGTATATTAACTTCTTTATACATGCAGAAGTAGGCATATTATACCTTTTAATCTGTTGTGTGTGTGTTTTCATTTAAAATTTTTGACCTGAAGGAAAATGGTGAAAAACATGTAGTGTACTAGGAACTTGGGCTTCAATTACAAACAGAAGAATTTGAATTGTAAAGAATTTGAATATGTACCTGGGGGTTCGATTCAATATATGTAGTTGGGGATTGGGCAGGAGGAGGGAGGTTTTGTGTATATGAGTATATACACTTTAAAGCAAAGATTATCTATATACTCATTCACTAACCATTTAGGGTTTCTTATTTACAAAACAATTTCTTCAAGGTGTTTTTCTCCTGTTGAAATACCATCATCCTGGTCTTCAGGTGGTGAGACATTAAATAGTAATTGTAAATAACAAGTGATTTTGTCAAAACAAACGTAATGTTGATTAAGGTGAACATGAAGCCAGTAACACAGAAGTCCACTAAAAATAAAGATAAACCCATAGATATACTCTACTGTAGGAGACTGAATCATTGGTGTCAAAATTAGAAACAAAGATATCGCTATAGATCCCAATACAAATGGCAGATGCACCTGAAAGTTAAAAAAAAAAAAAAGGTTAAGATTAGTGATGACTTTTTCCTCAAAAGTTTCTATAAACAATATAAGAACATTCACTTTTATTTGGAACAAATGTTTCCAAACACCAAGGAGAAAATTGCAAATATATTTCACATATATTTAAAGAGACAGTTTCAGTATTGTATTATAGAAAGTAAATCAGTGGCAGACTAAATGATTGCAAAAAAGTGGAACTGCATTTATTTATTTATATTTATTCCATAGTTTTTATGAATGCCTACTCTACTGACCAGGTAATTGTCAATTATTTACTAAACTCAGTACTTTATTTTTTGGCATAGGAAAAAAGATACCTTATAAGAAATCTTGTCAAAGTAAAAAATTAACTCAATCATACTGGTATTAGTCATTGAAGCTTGCTTAGTTTTGGGAATTTGGAAACCAGCCGTGCATGGCATAACTGTAATTTGGTTATAATGCTTCTTTGATCGGGCATGTGCTAGTTTTTCCTGGAATAGCACTATTAACTAATAAAAACATCAGAAAAGTCTGCTTGGAAATGCAAGTTTTTGCTAACTTTTAAAAAAATATGTTATTTATTTATTCATTCCTTGGGGGAAGAGAGAGAGAGAGAGAGAGAGAGAGAGAGAGAGAGAGAGAGAAAGAGAACGATGGAGCATGATTTGGGGGAGGTTTAGGAGGAGGAGAGGGAGAAGCAGACTCCCTGCTGAGTGGAGCCCGATCCCAAGACCTGGAGATCTTGACCTGAGCTGAAAAGTCAGATGCTTAACCAACTGAGCCACCCAGGCACCCCCAAACTCTGCTATCTTAATTGTTCATTCCTTCAAGAAATAATCACTGAATTCCTCTGTGCCATTGCTATACAAGGGATACAGAGGTATTAGAACAAATAAAGAAGGTTCCTCTTCAGGGAGCTCAGTGTCATGGTCCAGTTGTATCACTTTGGGCTATTTAATTAATCTGGTATTCAGAATCATTTCCAGAAAGGAGCCAGAAGGAGGTCCTAACCTGCCAGTGGGGCTTTTACCACTGATGCGCATGGTCACTGTCACTGCACAGTGAGACCCTTGGGGCCCTGTACCCTGTCTCAGCTGAAGGAAGCTACATGAGGTGGGTAGGTACTCCAAGAGAAAAGTGTTCAGAGGTTTTTAATAAAATATTTATGATATACTGTCTTGTTGTCATTTAAATGTTAAGCTGGATATTGGGGGGGGGAAATGGGTTTTCTCAGACCCATTTGCAAAATGAGATTTTATCTAATGCTGATCTTCTTGAGAATTACATAAAGTGTACTTCAGTAGAATGTGCTCAACAAAATGGCATTTCTTAATTAACTTTGTAATAGTGATTTGTACACATTTCTTACACTTCTATGAGGCTAAAAAGATTCTTGATTGAAAAATTCGCTTTTATTTCTCTGAACTACCTACACAATGGATAGTTACTGCATATTTGTTGAATAAATGGATGACTCAAATCCAAGATATTATCATTCCCTTTTTTCAACCGGAGACATGGCCAAAGAAGGAGCCATTTGAAGTAGAAGAAAGTAAGGATTATCTAGACTAGTGTTTCTTAAATATGGTCAGTGGACCTCTCTGCATAAGAACACCCAAGATAATTGATAAACATATAGATTCCTAGGGCCCAACTGACACCCACTGAATTAGAATCCCCAGGGGTGTGTCTGAGAATTTGGATTTTAAAAAGCATACTCAAGTGGTTATTATGGTCATTGGTATGAAATATGGGACTCTCGTTTTACTTCCCACATAATCCCTATAGCCAGAAAGTATCTTAAATGGGCTATTTTGATTATTTTATATGATTAAAGAATAAAACAGAGTATTTGAAACCTCTTAGGATTTACATCATAGCAAGGTATGGCTTATATTATACCAAGACAAACTAAATGAAAATAAGAAAGAGGAAGAGGGAAATAAACATAGATAATGAATTTGGTTCACAAAATGCCTGCCACAAAGCCTCATGTAGATTCTGAAAGCCAGTCATCATAAAGTATAAGCAAAATCTGTTATTTAGGAGAGGCCCAAGTATTCTTGGTGCTAAGATCAGAAAAAAATTCCTTAGTAGGTAGGTCCTTACAGAATATAATATTCACCAGTCTTCTTTTAGTAAATGTAACAGGTATGGGCTCTGAAAACAGAATGGCTGGTTTAAATTCCAGCTCTGCTCCTTTTAGCTAGGATACTTTACTTAATCTCTGAATTTCAGAATTCTCTTGAAATAAACAGGGTGACTAAGTGAACCTCTGCAGGCTCTTTGGCCTGCATCTATTCATGCTTCCTTCTAATTCACTCTCAGCACTATTGTCAGAATGGTCTTTTCCAATGAGTCTCGTTTTATTTCTTACGCACATGATTGTTTAGGTAGTCACTACATACACAAGTGCTCCCGTGTGAGGGGACAGAAGGGGGCTTCTGCTCTGCTCACTAGGCTCTGCCTGGGCATGGAGCTATGTCCACCTAGAGGAAGAGGTGCTTTTTTATATTTTGCACAAAGATATTCTAGGAATCGACGGTGACCCTACTGACATTATCTAGAAGATAGTGGTTTTATTTTAAGTTCAGGTTCACAATTTTATAATCACCCAAACTGAGGCTTACATTAACATATTTCTTATAGAAAATGAGGACTCTATCAAAGACATAATCAAGAACAGAATGCCGCATCACGTATGCTGGGTTGTACACTGAAGGGTGATTTTGAGTTGGGTCAATCAATATCCACCCCCTACCCCAAAAGCATTATTATGTAGTTCCTGGAAGATAAGAAAAATGATAACATTTATCTTCTTTATAGAGAATAAATTTTGACCTTTTACTCCTTAAAAATCAAGCCAAAAAGTAGCTCATATAGCCAATTATACATCAGTAAACTAGGACATGAAGGTCCAGATCATATGTTTTATAAATTCGACTCACAATTGGTTAGAAGCACCCCTGTAGATTAAAAAATATATATATTCCTAGAAAGAGGGTAGAGATTTAATTTTAAAATTTTTATCTTTATTTACCTTGTAGGGTCTAGGTAGATTGGGGTCCTGGTACCTTAGTTTAAGTAAACCTATCATATATAGCCCTCTTAAAACCCAGGTTGTTAATCCTGAATATTTTATTAAATTGATTAAATCTGAGGATATAATAAGAAAAGAAGCTAAAATGATTATCTGGGTGATAGCAACAGTTGGACTGAAGTAATTATTAAGCATAGAGAAGATCAAAGGCAGTTGTCCTTCTTGGCTTGCTGTGTAGAACAGTCTTGAAGCTGAAAGTATTGTACCACACATGTTGCTAACTATTGAAGTTGAAATCCCAAAAGAAATGACCCATTGCATGGAAGGGATTACTTTGTCCATCCAGGTGACAGCAACAGCATCTAAAAAAATTTTCAAAAAAGTCAGTCACTTTTGCTTGATTGTAAACATAGCAATAATTCTTCACTTCTTGCATCCGTACTCTTTGTAATATGACTTTGTCTCTCTTTCTAGGAGGGAGGGTTTCTTTGTCAATTCTTGAATATGAACTGGCCTTGTCATCTATTTTGGCCAGTAAAAGTAGTGATTTGCCAGCTCTGAGCCTATACCTTTTTTTTTTTTTTTTAATATTTTATTTATTTGACAGAGACACAGCGAGAGAGGAAACACAAGCCGGGGAGTGGGAGAGGGACAAGTAGGCTTCCCGCCAACTGGGAGTCTGGTGCAGGTCTTGATCCCAGGACCCTGGGATCATGATCTGAGTTGAAGGCAGATGTTTAACAACTGAGCCACCCAGGAACCCCTCTGAGTCTATGCCTTGAGAGGTATCACAGACTTCTGTTTGCTCTCTTGGGACACTGGTTAGCTACCATAGGAACAAACTCAATGTAGTCAGTCAGAGACAAGCCGTAGTAACTCTGGAGCCACGAAAATGCACCTTACAGACTTCCAAATACAGGGAGCATAATTGATCTAGGGCCAGTATCTGATGGCCAACTTTGGCTAAAGGACTCCCTGGCAGATGTGCCAAACCTTCCCTTTACGACCTATCAGTTTATGGTGTTTTTACCTATCTTTCCCTTTTTTTCTCCTTCACTTTGTGTCAAAGTTGCATTGTGGTCCCATGGCTCTCCTAGCCTTACCTGGCTTCCTTCTTGGTTTCTCTAATGCAAGCATTTCTTTTAATAATGTCCTTGCATATTTATTTATTGGCATTTGCTTCTCTCTCTCTCTCTTAGCTGTGTTGAACTTTCTTAAGATTTTGTCTTTGTTTTTTTAAATTAATTTTTATTTTTTCATAACCCAGCCACCCTGTCCCTCCCTCTCACCCCCCAGCAACCCTCAGTTTGTTTCCTGAGATTAAGAGTCTCTTATGGTTTTTCTCCCTCCCCAGTCCCATCTTGTTTCATTTTTTCCTTCCTCCCATGAACCCCCACCCTGCCTCTCAAATTCCTCATATCAGATAATCATATGATAATTGTCTTTCTCTGATTGACTTATTTTGCTTAGCATAATACCCTCCAGTTCCATCCACATCATTGCAAATGGCATGGAAGATTTTGCTTTAAAAAAGATTGTATTTATTTGTTTATTTGAGAGAGCGTGCGCACCTGTGCACATGAGCAGGGGTAGGGCAGAGGGAGAAGCAGAATCCTTGCTGTGAGTGCAGACTGATCCCAGGACCCTGGGAACATGACCCCATAGGAAGGCAGATGCTTAAGGAACTGAGCCACGTAGGCACCCCTAAGGTTTTATTTTTGAGTAATTTCTACACCCACTGTGGGGCTTGAACTCACAAGCCCAATATCAAGAGTTGCATACATGTTCTACTTACTGAGCCAGCCAGGTGCTGCTGGCATTTGCTTCTCAAATGACTCAAACTGTCCTACCAACTGAGGCCCCAAAGAAATAGGAAAACATGGCTAACTCCATATAGCTGTTTACCTTAAACGCAGGGGACTGCAGACATGTGTATGACTCTAGCAGACAGCCAGAACTGCCTCACTGAACCCAGGATAAATTGCGAAAGTGCAGAATTGTGAACCAAATAAGTGGTGGTTGTGAGCCAGTACATTTTGGGCAGGCTTGTTTCACAACAATAGATAAATGCAACAGTCATAAGTACTATGATTAAAAATAAAAAAGGAGAATATTTTCACTGGAGTAAATATATGCTTAATTAAGACAAATAACTGATACTAGAAACAGAAGAAGAAATTAAGTTATAAGGGTGTTAAATATGCTGCAAAATTTCTCTAAAGTTATTGGCTTTGGGTTATAATTAAAATGGAGTTCAAAATTGTATGATATGATTGCATTATCTTAGTACCTATGATGTGCTGGTCTTTCTCAGTGATAATTTGATGAATTAACAATTCAGTTCTTTTCCTTCTTTTTTCATTTGCAAGCGCTTACCCATCTACAGTTTGCCTCTATTTATTTGCAAAATTAGAAGCTTTAATCTTTGTTTCTATAGACAATTGCTGTTCTAAAATTTAAAGAACTTGTTATTAATAATGCTAACAATCCTAAAATTCACAGAGAGATGATTGCAATTATATTCTAAATTTATTCACTATACTCCGTGATTTTAAACTGAATATCAGGTGTCCGAGTGACTCAGTTGTTAAGCGGCTACGTTCCACTTGGGTCATGTTCCTGGAGTCCAGGAATCAAGCCCAGCATGGGGCTCCTTGCTCGGCGGGAAGCCTGCTTCTCCCTCTCTTACTCCCCCTGCTTGTGTTCCCTCTCTCTGTGTGTTTCTCTGTCAAATAAATAAATAAAATCTTAAATAAAATAGAATAAAATAAACTTAAAAAATAAAATAAAACAAACTTTCTAAGACTAGCTTTTGTATGGGGTTTAGGAGGCACTTGTCAGGGTTCAAGGATATTGAAATTAGACTCAGTATTGCTAGTGTGATATCAATCCCAAGGAAGGGATCTAAGACAGGCTGGTGAGGTGGCATTGTGGGGGAGGCAGAGGGAATAGTGTCTATTCTGGAAATGGTAAGTTGTTTAGGAAGGCTAGTGTGTGGCGAGGCTGTGTGTGCACATGAGAAAGCAAGAGGTGAGGCTAGAAAGTTAGGCTTAACTTGGATCTTGGAGAACCTGCGATGGTCATCTTAGAAGTTGGTATTTGGTGAAGGGAGATGGAGATGGGGTGGTTGCAGCAGTTGTGAGAGTGAGATTGGAAGGAGTTGCAAGAACACAAAACAGGAGACTATACAAGCAGGGGAGTGACAGGATTATATTTGGGTTTATGACATTAGCTCTAGAGACTGAGCGGTGACTGTGTAAATTAGGAGGTTGTTGCTGTAACTCAGAAGAGAAAAATGAGGGTCTAGGACCGGACAGTGGGCATGCAGAGAGGGAAATACATGATGAGCTGATAATGGGGTAGATTTTTATAAGACTTGCTGACTGGTTTGGAGGTAAGTGTAAGGCAAATTATAGTTCTGTCCCTCATTTTAATAGTTAAAAAAATTCTTTTAATGTGTTACTATATTCCTGTGAGACCAAATTGTGGGAAAGTATAATGGTAATTTGTTAATGTTTAGTTATTACAATTTATGTTTTCCTTTTAGAAGCAACATAACATTTTTGTACTAGTGTCAGAGAAGATGCATAAGGCCAACTTTTGACTTTTTGAAACTTGTATAGTTTTTTTTTCCAAAATAAATTTCAAAGCATCTTCGTTTTGTAAAGGCTTTGCACATCAGACTGGTTCTCTCTGTGGCCTTTGCCTTGAAAACCCCTCCGGGGCAGGTGAATTCTAGTTACCCAAGTGCCCCAGCATCTTGTTTGTAGTCACAGCTCCTCTCAAACCACACACACTGTTTCTACATGCTTGTATACTTGTATGTCTATCTGTCTTTACAACATTTTTGTAGTTTAGTTTTTTCATTGGTGCATTACTTGGACTTCATCTAGAATATTTAAAGACTGGACTGTTGTCAGTAAATGAACTTTTTAGATAACTTCTTTCAGGAGTGACTATTTTTTTTAAATTAAGATTTGGTGGAAATTTTTGAATATATTTCAAATACTACTCTGCCTTTTCATTTTTTTTTTTTGAAAGGTTTTGTTTATTTGACAGAGAGAAACACAGCCAGAGAGGGAACACAAGCAGGGGGAGTGAGAGGGGGAGAAGCAGGCTTCCCGCTGAACAGGCAGCCTGATGGCGGGGCTCGATCCCAGGACTCTGGGATCATGACCTGAGCTGAAGGCAGAGGCTTAACCACTGAGCCACCCAGGCGCCCCACTACTCTGCCTTTTTAAAGTAAATTTATATAATTTAACATTTTCTTTCTTTTTTTTTATTTATTTGAGGGAGAGAGGGAGAAAGAGCATGAATGGGGAAGAGAGGAAGAAGCAGGCTCCCCACTGGGCAGGGAGCCCTATTTGGGACTCCATCCCAGGACCCTGGGATCATGACCTGAGCCAAAGGCAGATGTTTAACTGATTGAGCTACCCAGTTGCCCCAATTTAGCATTTTCTTAAAGACTTGATGTTTTCATAAACATTTATCACTTGATTTTGTGGAAATATTATTACTTGGCACTGGAAAAATGATATTTTTCTGATCCTAAGTACAGCATGCTAATCATGGAAAATATGAACAATATAAAAAAGGAAATAAAAACTGTGACACCATTTACTATTAACCCTTTGTTGTATCTCTGTTTAGTCACATCTATGTGTGTCTCTTATATGTTTTTTTTAATGTAACTTATTATCTGGTATATATTAATATGTATTCATACTATTACTTGCATTGCTAATAGGCCCTGCTAGTGGTGGTGCTGTTTTGATTTGGTTTGCTTGTACTGAGGCGTTTTATTTTATTATTTTATTTCATTTTTAAAGATTTTATTTATTTATTTGACAGAGAGAGATCACAAGTAGGCAGAGAAGCAGGCAGAGAGAGAGGAGGAAGCAGGCTCCCTGCTGAGCAGAGAGCCCGATGTGGGCCTTGATCCCAGGACCCTGAGATCAAGACCTGAGCGGAAGGCAGAGGCTTAACCCTCTGAGCCACCCAGGCACCCTATACTGGGGTATTTTAGAGTGGTGGTTGAAAATGTGGGTTTTGTATTTGGACCCCCCAGGTTTGAATCTGTCAATTACTAGGTGTGTACCTTTGAGCATCATACTTAATGGAACTGAGAAGAGTATTTTGTTTGAAGACAAAGTATTTTGTTTGCAACTTGCTGTCTACATTTACCACCCATTACCTTCGGTAACCTGGACAGGATGCAGTCTCTTATCATGAGAAGCGCATGGGGATGGATACCCAGTTCTGAATCTTAACTCTGTCCATTACTAACTTCCCTGAGCTCCAGTTTCCCTCTCTACGAAATGAAGAATGTACTACCTTTCCCAGTTATTTTGAATATAGGTATTGGGGTATACCCCAAGGGTGGAAATTCTTCTAACAAAGTATCTCTTCTTTGCTTTCTTGCTGTGCTTGCTCCTATTTCTCCTCATCTCTTCCCCTTTTCTCTTCCATGGCCCTTTCCTCCTCTTATTTCTCTTTCTGATTCTTGCTGTTTCACATTCTACAACCCTTAGACCTAGTCTGTAGCATGCAGCCCCCTCTTTATAGATTGTTCAGGTGATTATTTTTTTTCGTCTCCTTATAAAAACCAAAGCATGAATAAATCATGTTTGTATTCTTATGGGTGTAGCAGTCATATCTGCAGTAAACAGGAGTCCATGTTTATTGAGGGTAGGTAGTAGTAGTGACTAGTTCCTCTTTGTCTAGACATATTCATACCTGCAGAGATGATTTCCTGAGGGGTCAAAACTGCCAGGTAGGATATATTCACCAATATGTATATCACAGCCACCATGGGAAGAACAGTAATCAGAGATTTGGGAATATTCTCACCAGGATTCTTTATTTCTCCTGAGAAATACAAATAAACTCATCAGAAAAGGAAATACTGTGGGACTTTTGAAGAGTTCTCTGTAATGAAAAGGCGGAGAAAGTATTATTCATGTATCTTTTGCTTCCTCTTCGGCTTGGTCTGATTTTACCTTGGTCCTGCACATATTTGGCCTGAAAGTTTAGATTTCTTTCTATTTTGCACCATTTTGTTAAAAGTATGATTTTGAACTTATACTATAAGTAAAATCTCTCTCTCTATATATATATCATAGTTTTATTTTTTTTACAAATAGATTGTATTAATACATTTCTTACATAATTGATACTTAAAATGTTTTGAAAAAATGCTAGAATAAAATGCAGTAAGGTCTGAGGCTAGTCTTAATTTTCTTTTGAAAACTTCATAAAATTCCCAAGTTTTAAATAAGGGACATGACTCGAAGAATACTAAATTCCACATTTTCTACATAAATGATTATACACTGAGCCTTAATGATGACTAAACTGTGATACATCCAACTAGTGCAGAGAAGATTAAATTTGATTCCAAAAAACAAATGAATCAGCTCTCTCTTTCTCTACAGAGTTGTAGACAAAACTTAATGCCTGCTACAAAAGTATTTCAGAGATGAATTTACCTGCTATGTTGATCAGGATTGATGTACCAGAATATGCAAACAATCCTTGAAGAAAGGCTTCTGCAATCTGTGAGGCACCAGGAAGTTCAGCATCGAAAGCTTTCTCAAACCTGGCCACGTTCTCCTTTTTCCCAATCCCTAACAGAACAATCCCAGTAAGGGAAATGAAGCAGAGGACAGCCATTTTCACCAAAATACTGATAGTTTGAAACCAAGCCACTGTTAGCACCCCTCGAATATTTAGAAGTCCCAATGACCACAAAATAGCCAAAGCTAGACATTTGTTAAGTAGCTCTGGGGCTGGGCACCTGGTATAGAAAGCCTGAACTAGATAGGTAGATATTATCAAGCTTTGAGTAGCTATTCCTAAGGGATAAATAAAAAGTTTGATCCAAAGACTGAGGAAAGCAACAGAGGATCCAAGCGATCTTTTGAGGAAGTAGTAAGGTGCTCCACTTCGAGGGAAGGTTGTCCCCAGTTCTGCAAGACTGAGAGCGCTGATCATAGTCAGGACAGCACAAGCTGCCCAAATACTCAGGGAGACAGCTATGTTCAGTGAAGAATATTTTAATACCCCTTTGGGAGACACAAAGATTCCTGCGCCTGTTGTGACACAAAATAATAAAATATTTCCATGGAAAAATCCTATTGTCCTCAAGAGTTGCATGCTTTTCCCTTTTTCTTTTTTTAATCCTGAAAAATAATCTAAAAATTTCAGATGGGTTGCTTACTTTTATACCATGATTCTTCTGCAGCAGGCTTTGTTGATTTAGCCATCATCCTTACATAAGCATTTTATTGCCCTTTATTTTAGAAATGATTAACTTGAATTGTCCTAAGATTTTGTGAACTCTTTTAGAGAGTTCCAGAGTTGAAATGTTTCACATGTTAATTATTTAAAAATTCAAATGTGCCTGGTGATGGTTGCACAACATTGTGAATAGGTTAATGCCACCAAATTATACACTTTTAAAAATGGTCAAAATGGCAAATTTTATGTAATATATATTTTACCACACATTTAAAAAGTTATTAATGTATTATACCAAAAAAAAAAAACCCTCCATCTAAGTGTACAATTTAAAGGGATGAATTACTTGGTACATGAATTAAATCTCAGGAAATCTGTCTTAAGGGGGCGCCTGGGTGGCTCAGTCGGTTAAGTGGCTGCCTTCAGCTCAGGTTATCCCAGAGTCCCGGGATTGAGTCCCGCGTCTGGCTCCCTGCTCAATGGGGAGCCAGCTTCTCCCTGTCCCTCTGCCTGCCACCATGCCTACTTGTGCTCTCTCTCTGTCAAATAAATGAATAAAATCTTAAAAAAAAAAAAAGAAATTTGTCTAAAAAAATCACATATACCTCTAAATAAGTTAGTCACAGCTAATTAAGAAAGATTTAAATTTTGGACAGAGATTTCTTTTCCTTTTCCAAAGAGAGGAAGTATAGTTTAATGTAAAAAATGTAAACTTTAAGTAGGCCAAGTTTTGAATACCACATCTGACACTTAGCAGCTGCATGATTTTTATTAAGTTGTTTTATTTCTTTTTTTTTTTTTTAAAGATTTTATTTATTTATTTGACAGAGAGAAACACAGCTAGAGAGGGAACACAAGCAGGGGGAGTGAGAGAGGGAGAAGCAGGCTTCCCGCTGTGCAGGGAGCCCGATGTGGGGCTTGATCCCGGGACTCCGGGATCATGACCTGAACCGAAGGCAGTCCCTTAACCAACTGAGCCACCTAGGCGCCCCAAGTTGTTTTATTTCTTTGAATATATTTCCTCATCTGTAAAATGAGGGTAATAACTTTATTTTATCCCAAAGTTGTTCCATGGAACCTATGTGAAATACCCACTGGAGTACTGACCTTCATGGCTTACTAATTTCACTTGTGTATTGCTGCCTAACACATTGCCCAAAAAAGTTAGTGATGTGAAAAACATTTTCTCACAGTTTCTGTGAGTCAGAAATTTGGATGCTGGTGGCTGGGACCTTTGGCTTTAGGTCTGTCTTGAGGCTTCAATTATCTGCTGGCTGGAACTGCAATCATCTCAAGGCTCTTCAGGGGAAGGATCCACTTCCAAGTTCACTCATACGGTTGTGATTCAGTTTATTGCAGACTTTTCAACCAAGGGCCTCAGTCTCTCTTAAGCTATTGGCTGGAGGCCTTCCTTTGTTCTTCCTGTGTGGCCTTCCTCGTAGTGTGGCATCTTGCTTGTTCCATCACAGGAGAGAGTAATAAGACAGAAGTCTTGGAAGTGACATCCCTTCACTTTTCCTGTATTCTATTCATTGGAAATAAAAATTCCCTAGTCCTGCCCACACTCAAGAGGGAGGGGATTAATTTAGGGCACTAATACCAGGAGGCAGAGGTCATTTTGGCCATATTAGCAGTATAGTTTAGGTTGTATATAATGAAATTATTTTGTGGAAGTACTCATTCTTTTATTATAATTAGATATCAATATTTTCACTGTAGATATAACCGGTCTATTAATAAATATATTTAGGAGCTTCCAGGTCCAGGGTAAGATCTCAAATTTAATAATGTAATATCCAAAATGTCCAGGATACAGTAGAAAATCATTCATTATGCCAAGAACCTGGGAACTCTCAACTTGAATGAGAAAAGACAATAGACACCAATATGGAGATAACACAGATTTTGGAATTATCTGGCAAGGATTTTAAAGTAGTCATCATAAAAATTATTAAATAAGCTTGTGCAAACATGTTTGAAAGAAATGAAAAAGTAGAAGGATCCAGAAAAGAAGTATAATATATAAAGAGAAATCAAATGGAAATTTTAGAACTGAAACTATAATAAATTAAAAACTCAGTAGATGGGTTTAACAGCAGAATGGAGACACAAGGAAAGAATCAGTGAACTTGAAAATAGAATAGTAGAAATACTCACTTTGACAATGGCAAGAAAATGAACTTAAAAAAGTAGTATCTGACTAATTTTTGTGGGACTACAACACAAGATCTAACACTTGTGTCATTGGAGTTCCAGAGGAGAAAGAGGGTAGGCCTGAAAAATATTTGAAGAAATAACAACTGAAAATTTCCCAACTTTGTCAAAGATATAAAGCTATGTATATAAGACACCAAATGAGTCCTTAATGTAAGTCCAAGAAATCCATCCCAAGAAAATTAAACACCAAAGTTAAAAAAATTTGATAGCTACAAGACAAATGACTTCTCACTTTTAAGGGAAATGCAATTTGAATAAATATATTCATTTAGGCCATTACAGTCTTCAAATCAACGTGTAGCTTGTGTCATTATATAAGTCTTAATACATCCAATATTTTTAAATACATCCAATTTTTTTGTATTAACTCATACATTCATTCATCCATTATTTGTCACAGGATAAAGTACAGAAAAATTAATTTGTGATTTGTTTTTGTTTTGGTCTATTGTTTTTTTTTTATTGTTACTAAATTTTTTTTTTCCAGTGTTCCAAGATTCATTCCCCATTCCCCACACCCAGTGCTCCATGCTTTAGATGTCCCCAGTACCCACCACCAGGCTCTCCCATCCCTCCACCCTCCTCCCTCCAAGTCCCTCAGTTTGTTTCTGTGTCCAAAGTCTCTGTTGTTTCGTTTCCCTCCCTAGATTACCCTAGTTCCCATTTACTTTCCTTCTCCCACTGTCCTCCAGTTTACCCCTCATGCACCACAAGTAAGTGAAGCCATGCGATACTTGAGGTCTATTGTTTATTTTAGTCAATAAAAATTTATTGAGCATTTAACTATGTGCAAAGTTAATAGCAGGCAAAGACCTTTTTGTATTCTAGTCAAGACAGGCAGAAATACTTCTGTATCTTAGGGGAAAGGGAAGTAAACACACGCACATATATGTATGATATGTCAGATGGTGATGACTGATGAATGATGGTAGTGGTGGTGGTAGGGTGATGTTTGTGTGGAATGAAAAGGTTAACAGTTAATAGATGATATTTTCCTAAACACAAGGACACTTGAAAAAAGTTTTTCCCTTAATTAAACTTATTGCAACTGGAGATAAATGAGTATCTTGCTGATGTTTCTATTTATTAATTCCTGATCAAAGGATGTTCTTTTTTTATTTGACATAGAGAGATAGAGAGGGAATGCAAGCATGAGGGAGCTGGAGAGGGAGAAGGTGGCTAGAGAGGGAGAAGTAGGTTCCCCACTGAGCAGCGAGCCAGATACAGGATTTGATCCGAGGACACTGGGATCATGACCCCAACTTAAAGCAGAAGCTCAATGACTGAGCCACCCAGGCACCCCCAAAGGATGTTCTTAAGCATGCTGTAGCTGGCTCTCTGGATTATTTCTTGTATAACTTAAGATTTTTGAATCAGAGCTTTACTCATGAAAGAGAGCAGGACATGGACCAGTCTAAGTATGTAGGACTAGCAAGTATTTAAGCTTAGGGGCAAGAATATTGGCATTGGAGATTTGAAGTGATTGAATAATATATTTAGAAAGTGACACCACCCAGCTGCTGCTAGGTTGGTTGTGGGGTTGTGAGAGATGGACACGAATAAGACTGACCAAGGTGTGTGGGCCAGGCACTGAAAGTTTAGAATTGCCTTTATGGTTTTCTATTGCACAAATACATTCATTTACCTTTTGGAGAGCATATTTTCACCATTAAATTCAGTGCAGCAGTGAACATCCTTTACAGTTTATTCGTAGATCAATGCGTGAGTTTCTCTAGGATATGCATAGGGAGTGGAATTGTTGGGTGACATGGTACTGCTGTTTTACTAGATGGCCAGCACAATATTGTCAGACTTAAAAGTTTTTGCTGATCTAATGGATGTGAAATTACATTTGAAAAGTATATTAGCCTTTGCCCATATTATACATGTTTATGCTATTTTCTGTATTTTCCATCTTTTATTTTTCTTTCCATGTTTCTGTCTAGGTGTTTTATTTTGATGTACTTCTAGTTCACCAATTACATGTTGTCAAATGCTTCTGGGAAAAGGTGATGCTAAATGTGAAGTTTACCTTTCTAGGTTTCCTTTTTCTCTAGGACTCTGACTCCTTAAGCCCTTGCTTCTTTGATTTATTTCTAGTTCTTTCAAATAGACATTTTTATATTGAGTACAGCTTTTTACTCTTTTTGGTGGGAAGACTATTTTGATACAAATTAAAAGTGTAACTCTTTCCATCTCAAGCCTCAGTAAATTTCTTGTTTTTATATAATAATTTATTTTATTTTTCCAGTGAAGCCTCAGTAAATTTCATTCTCATGCTCAATTGATTATATTATCCAAATATCTTTGATACTTTCCTTTACTTTCTACATCCAATCCCTCACCAAGTCTTCTTGATTCTATTTCTAAATCATATCTATTTCTGATCATATGTCTGATTCTACTACAAGTATCTTGACCTGAGCCATTATCATTTTTATTTTAGGTAATGGCAAAAGCTCCTATCTTCCTGCTTTAAGCCCCTGTCTTTTCCTCTTCCACTCTTCAGGATAAGATAGAATATTCTAAGAGTAAGGCTTTATTTGTTGTTGTTGTTGTGGTTGTTGTTAAATTTAGGCTTAGGTACATCATGTTTATTTTTGCTTTTAAATTCTAAATATTCATTTGTAAATTCTAAAAATTCACTTGTAAATTTAAGCATTTTCTTCCTATTTGGTGCTAGTGTGTAATTAATAAGTAATCTTAAACTCTATTTTATTGCTTAATAATTATTTCCTTAATGATACTAAAATATTGATAATGATTTAGTTCATAGATAATGACAGTTTTGGTGTCTTTTTTTCTTTTCCTTTCTATTATTTTTAAATCTTTTTATACCTAGGACCCACCTTATAGATATCTATCTATATTTATATATAGATATAGTGTACACCTATATATAGATATAGTGTAAAAGAATGGTTATAGCAGTGTTTTATCACTGTAAAAATTTTAAAGCTACTTAAATGTCCATCAATAGGAGAATGAAAATGTTTGCTACATTTACATGATGCAGTATATCAAAGTGGTCAGTATGAGTGAACTAGAGATTAGTGTTAGCATGTGTATATTTGAAAACATAAAATTGAACAAAAAAGACAATTTGGGTAATATATAATATGTGGCATATAACTATATAATGTTGAAATATTAAAAATGAATGTCATATGTTATGCATAAATATGTACATATGTAATAAAATATAATGATATTCAACATAAAAGGCTTACCTCTGGGCTATGTGGAAAAATGGGAAGGGACAGATGCATAGGGTTCTTCAACAATATTGTAGTGTTTAGTTTCTTGAGTATTTAAGATATTTATTATATTTTTCTTCATATTATAAAAATGTTTATTATTTTAATCATCAGTTATATACTGCTTACAACTCTCCAATGACTACCTATTCCCCTTAGATTAATATCAACATAACACAGTTTATGTATCTACAAGATCAGTTTCCTGGCCATTTCTCAAGTCACCTCTCATTCCCCTCTCCTTTTTTCAGACACTTCGATCACTTTATTCCTCATATCCTCCATCAGTTCCTAGCTTTCTTGCCTTAAACAGGTTTCTTCTTTATGTCTGTTTGCTCATTTGTAAAATGTGGATAATAAAAGTACTTATTTTATTGGGTTGTTCTGAGGATTAAATGTGTTAGAATATAAAAAGTTCTTGGAACAGTACCTGACATATAAGATATACTTAGTAAATATTAAGTTATCACTGTTATTATAAACTGATGACATAATTTGATCATGAAGGACCTTTCAGAGGAAGTGATATTTAAACTGAGAATCTAAGTGGCAGAGATTGAGATGGAGGAGAATTCTAGGTAGAAGGAAGAGCATATGCAAATCCTCTTAGAGGAGAAACAATTTGTACTCATGTACTGAAAGATAGATGTTGCAGCTGGACTGTAGTGAGTGAAGTGGAAAGTGACAGAGGAAAGATCAAGTTTATAGCTTACAAAGTTGTATAATAATGGGTGTTGTATTTGTACTGTAGGCTCAGGTAGGTCCTGATTGGGGTAGCCAACCTCAGAAGTGGTCCATAATGATCCGTGCCTCCTGGTAGTCACTACTCTTGTAGTAGTTGCTTTTCATATTGTGCTAGTACTAGTTTTGTTCTGTGTGACAAAAGAATACAGAAAAGAGATGGTATGTCAATTTTAAGATTATGTTATAAAAGGCAGTGAAGCTTCTGTTCTCTCTTCCCTCCTGTTCCTTCCTCTCCCCATCTTTCTCTCTTTTCCCCTTTCTTTGTGGGAGGGGGCATTGGCCATATCATAAGGACATTTTATGGGGAGACCCACCTGGTGAGGCACTGAAGTCTCTTGTCAGAAACATGTGAGTGAGCCATCTTGGAAGAAGATCTTCGGTTTCAATCAAGCCTTCAAATGGTTGTAGCCTTGGCCCACATGATTGAAGTCTTGATATACTCTGATTCATGTCCTCCCAGCCAATGCTCTCTCAAATTCCTTACAGAAAATATGAGTTAATTAATATTTGTTGTTCAAATCATTAAGTTTTGAGGGTGGTTTGTTATGCAATAATAAATAGTATACCCAGCATGGTTACAGTAGGAAACTCAATAAAGCCAGTGCAAAGAGGATGGGTTCTGGTGAGTGTGATGTAGTAGTGGGGATTGGAATGCATAAATTAGAGGTACCTCATGAGGTACCCAGGAAATATTATGCTCTCAGTTAACAGGGCAGTATTTATTTTCCATCTTCTTAGCTTGTGAATTGAAGATTGTGAATACATTCCTTTTCTTGCTTCTACTGCTTCAGAAACTGGGCAGGCCAGAATACTGTTATTCTCAGTAGTTACTGACTCCTTGTCAAGCTTCTTCTCATTTAAGATCACTAAACTTGGAACCTGCCCAGGGGAATGACTGGCCATGCTTAGGGTGAATTAGTTTCATCCATCTCTGGTATTTGTATCCACTTGAGATTTTGGAATAAGAATAGTAGTAACCTCCAGAAGTCAAATGTTCAGATTTTTTCTTATTCTGTGGACTCTCCAAAAAGAGATAAGGGTATATATTGATATTTCACACCTATCTATGCTAATCGTTTCCAGGAATTATTTCATTTAATCTTTATTCCAATTGACCTTGTTATTATTCTTATTTTAGAGACAGTAAATAGGCTCAGAGAACTTCTGTAATTTGTCAGATATCCACATACCATGTCAAAGCCAAGATTTAAACTTAGGTCTTTTGATTCTAAATTTCATACTTTAAACCATTGCTCTGTACTACATCCCTGGAGTGGTCAGAAACACTTTCCCAATAAGTGGCAAGATAGAAAGTTAATATACATCATTTGACCTGCTTTTCTTTCAGATTTTAAATTATTTTTCTACACATGAACTTTTGCAAAATGATTTCCATTCTGTTCAGAACATTAAACCAGTTTCTTTTCTCCCTATGTGTTAGAAATATGGGTCAGATTATCATGGAGAACTCAGCTCAATCCAGATGAATAATTTTTTAGTGATCTCTAATGTATGGAGAAAAACTTTCCTCTTGATCTTTATGCAATACCTCAGAACAATAAACCTGCTAACTGTTCATGTTTATAAGGCTTCTACTAAGTTTTCTTTAGATTTTTTAGATGCCTGGCTTCATCTTGATGGTGTCTGATTATATAGCATAATAATCACACAGCATAATTCTAGGTGATTGAATGGTAAAAGCAATAATAGTGTCTATTTTTTTTTGGTCAGTTGCGCCTAGCTTATTGGTTGCTGGTAGAGATAAAGAGGCTGAGTTTAAATTCCTGCTAAGCAAATTCAGTTTTATGGAATTTTTTAATTTACTTCAATGAGGATGAATTTAAAGGGAATACTAGAATCCTCATTATCAAACTCAGAGGCTTTGGACTTGTTTAGACAGTATCTGTTCCCAATTTTCCCTCTATAAATGTATAAATTTTCAGAATATTGGGACCTTCTTTTCTGCAGTAGAACGTCTGAACCATCCAGGCTTAAGCACATCTATTCATAGTATGTCAGGGATCTGGGAAGCCTCATGTATCTCACAGCACTATATCTATAAGCTTCTTTGACCCTACGCTGTGTCTGTATCTTGTTTATTATGGGCTTCGACATGGGACCTTGAAGTGTGTAAATATGCTCCATTTTCCTGGTGAAGTGGTCTTTTGGAAGCAGCACTATGGGCAACTGAGATATCCAGGGTATGGGGAACATTTCCTGTAGAGGCAGGAGGAGGGTACTTGACCAAGTGGGGCTGGCCAGTGACATGGATGTTTAGAATTGATGTCTGTGGATCACTGAAGCTCTGGAGCAGTGAAACCTGGAGTCTTTCATGCAAGGGAAACCTGAAGTTATGAGACTGCTTGTAGTATGTGGTGTACCCAGACTAGTCTATTGCTGCTAAGTACCTGCACTAGAAAATGGTTTACTTTCTAAGCCTGTATATATTCTGCTCCAAGGGTGGAGGAAAAAAAAGACTCAAAAAGGTTCAGATCTACACCTGAGATGGCAATAAAGAGGGGAGGAAGGAAGAAGAGGGATGGCCAGGGTGCCTGGTTGGTACAGTTGGCAGAGTGTCTGACTCTTGGTTTCAGCTCGGATCATGATCTCAAGTGGTGAGATTAAGCCCTGTGTTGGACTCCACCCTTAGTGCAGAGTCTGCTTGAGATTCTCTCTCCCTCTCTCTCTGCCCCTCCTGCTTGTGTTCTCTCTCTCTCTCTCTCTCTCTCTCTCTCAATCAATCAATCAATAAAAAAATCTTTTTAAAAAAAGAAGAGGGATGACAAAATGATTTGACTCTGGCTCTTTGAAAATGGGACCCAAGGAAGTTGCAAGGAAAGGACTGACCAATGAAAGATCATACCAAAGGCATCTGCTAGCTAAGGTAGTAATTTAGAGAAAGAGGACAAATGGAAGACTGGGACTAGGCCCTTGGGGATGATTCATCTTTGAGGAATAGAGTCATTTGTTCTTATTTTTCTGTTCACTTGAATTCTTGATTCCTAAAGCCCTTGAAACTGTATTTCAATATGGATCCCAGTCCCAATGTCAGAACACCCCATATCTTGATTTGAATTCTTTCAACCCTTGGCAGGGCCTTATCCACTAATTCTCCAGGGGGATCATAATGTATGTCCTAGGACATGTGTATTGAAAAGGTGGAGAATCCCATGTATGACTAATCTTACTAACTAGGGACACTTAGTGACTTATCCCTGAATTTTAGAAAGACCAAAATAAATTAATTCCATTTTTGTGCTTTGGTATTATAGATGTTACCTATAAATGAGAGATGCAAGTCATGATTATTACTTTGGCATTGTTTTGATGCCTGCTCTTTGGTTGGGGGGGCTTTCTCTTGCCCTGACTGAGGATGATTGTATAGATACTACTCCATAGAAAGGATGGGCTGGCTCCTTGTGGGTAGGATGATAGTCTTTGATTAAGGAAGAAAATGTCACAAACCTGGAAAGCACCTCTTTAAAGGTACTTTAAGGTAAAAATTAAGGGTAAATGCCTCTTCTGAACTTTTTATTCCATATTAGCTCTAAAAATCTTTTCTTTTTAGTAAGCTATGAAATCTAGGGCCAAGGGTAAGTAAACTAGTTTGTATTTGCTCATGCCTTCTGGATCAGCACTTTAACCACCAACTTCAGAGTCTTTCTACATAGTTGGGTAACCCACCTTTTCCCAACCTCTCTGTAAAATGTGAAATGGCAGGTCACCAGTCCCTCTTCTAGAGTGGCACCCTTGGTGCGTCCAGCCCCATCTTCCCCATGCACAGCCAAACATACCTTCCAGGGATGTACAGAATCTACAAAATTACCTGTAATCTGCCAGTTTTGTACCTATAAGTTAGTTTGAGTCTGCCACAAGTGTCAGATTTGCTGTTTTATTTTGACCTGTGTTTTACAAATCAAACTTTTTACTTATCACTACAAACATCAACATTTTAACTCAAAGGCTTGGATTCCAGAGTATTTGAATCAACCTGCCCTTCAGATACCTGCTATTCATGAGTTTCTTTGTTAGACATTTTGCCAAAAATCTCACTGAGACAACATTTGAAAGGAAGAGATGGGCTTTTATTTGTTACTTATTCACCAGGTAATCATAAGACTCTTCATGTATTATCCCTTTAGTAAGCAAGCTCAAGTGTGCATGCTATGAGATAAGCTAAGGTAGTATCATTACGGGAGCTCTCAAATCATCACTGGTATGGAACATTGGTCCTGAACATTGGTCAATCTCTTCCACTGAGATCTAGTACAAGCATTATACACTCCACATATGGCATATTTAATTCAAATTTCACTGGTTGTATTTGTCATAATATTTTAAAAAATCCTCAGGATCCTTAGCTTTTTCTAACAAGGACAAGTCTTGTACTTTTTCTCCTGAGATTTCACATTGAAAATGGTCTAAGAAACTTATAGAGTAACAAATAGAAAATCCATACTCTTGATCAACTATTCCTAAAATGGGGTCACAGGTCTAGAAAGATTTTTACTTATAAATAGGAGAAAAAATGCTTAAAGTAGAAAATGCTCCTTACAAAGATAAAGGAGATATTTTCTTTTGGGAGTTTGATTTACCTGATAAGGTCTGGATAAGTTGGTTTCCTGGAATCTTAGTTTAAGTAAATCTATCATTGCTAGTTCACATTGAATCCAGTTTATTAATCCCACATAGTTTATTAAGAGGATTACGTCTGAGGGAATGATTATAATTCAGGCAAAGATGAGCATCTGGATCACAGTTACAAATGGACAGGAGTGGATATTGAGAGTTGAGAGGATCAAAGGTGACTGATCTTGCAACATAAATAAATGGCTTGCAACATAAATAAATATACTATATTTGGTTTGCAACATACATAAATATACTATAATTAAGGGAATTAAACATTGAGGAAGAAACACCAATTGAAATGGCCCATTGCATGGAAGGGATTTCTCTGTCCATCCAGGCGATAGCAACAGCCTCTGTCAAAGAAGTAGAGAAGCCACTAATTATATAAGTGATGTGAAATTTATACTGTATAGAA
Organism: Spilogale gracilis; assembly: GCA_004023965.1. Lineage (NCBI taxonomy): Eukaryota > Metazoa > Chordata > Mammalia > Carnivora > Mephitidae > Spilogale > Spilogale gracilis. Next base: position 15,092 of record PITA01000352.1, on the reverse strand, counting down.
TTTTTAATTAATAAATTTAAAGTTACAGTTATAGCAAAGACAAAGGGTTGAAATCAATAGTTTGTAGCTGCCCTTTATTAAAATAAGGAAGCTCCCTTCTATGTCTGTATTTTTTTTGGAAAGTTTAAAAAAATAATGAATAAGTGTTAGAGTTTGTCAAATGCTTTTCATGAATCTCTTAATATAATGTTATTTTTGTGCTTTAGTATGTTAGTAGAGTAAAATCTTAGTTGATTTATGGATGACAAACCAACCTTGATAAACCTCACTTGGTCATTGTGTATCATTTTTTAAATATGTTGTTGGACTCAATTTATTAATGTTTTAAAGAATTGTTTCATTGTAGTTCATACAACAACATGTTATATGTAATATTTGTATGTAATTTTCTTTCATTGTGAAAATAATTATTCTGATTTTGGTATCAGAGTAATACTGATTCCACAAAATAAGTTGGGAAGTGTTCCCTCCTCTTCTGTTTTCTGAGATAGTTTGTGTAGGAGTGTTATTTCTTTCTTAAATGCTTGATGCAATTCATTGGTGAAGCCAATGGGCATTGGGATTTAATTTATAGAAAGATTTTAAATGACTAATTTAATTTGTTTCCTTACTATGGTTATATTTAGATATTCTATTTCTTTTGGAGGCAGTTTGTTAATTTGAGATTTAAAAGATGTATCTTAGTTAATGGCACAAAGCCATTCTTTCTTTCTCCATGGCCTTTCCCCCCCTTTTCCTCAACTGTAGGTATCTTGAGAAGAAAGACAATTAGGGATGCGACTGAGGTTTCCCTGGCTATATCCACCCAAATATGCTGGGAAACTTTGTGGAGGCTTTTAGATACAAACTCAGTCCTACGGGAAACATGCAGCTAAGGTGATTTGGGTAGAACTCAGTGTCGAAGGGAAGCCCTCTGTCCACAGAAGTGCCTTTGTTGATAAAACTCTTTGCTCAATTCAATATACTATATTTTTATGACTTTCTCTGTTGAATATATTAGTGTTGACATTTTACATGCTTGTAATATGAATGATCAAAAAGTCCAGAGGTGATTCTCCTGTTCAGGTAGAGATGCAGATAGAGAGTATCTGAGTATCTTACATGAGACATGTAAGTTCCTCCCAAATCCACCTTCTTCTCCCTCATTGTGTGGTTCAATTAGCCCAAAACAATATATAATCTCAGTAGAAGAAATATCACAGACTTGATTGAGGACCTAAAGGCAGCAGGACTAATAAAAGGTACACATCTCGATACAACTGTTACCCTATGACTACTGATAAAAGCTAGTGGGAGGTGCAGACTTACAGTAGATGTATTGTCAGATGCATTCAGTTGTTCCTATAGCCCTGGTTGTTCCAGACCTGGAGACTGTAATGGAGACCATTATATAGATTGATGTTAATTGGTATACTATCTTGGGCATTGCCAGCATTTCTTCCTGTCTCACTAGCACCTGAAGACCAAGACTAATTCACAATCCTGTGGCAAGGCCTTCAACATATTTTCATAGTATTCCCCTAGGGATCCCTAAACTCACCTGCTATTTGCCACTATTTGGTGGTCAGGATTTTGCATGAGTGCCTCTGCCTTCTGATATCCAAAATTCATACTGTGTAGTTCATGTTGTATCATATTGGTTGGTAAATGAGAAGCCTCAGTCTTAATAGACCAGAGGTGGTGTTATTATGCCTCCACCAACAGGCTGATGAACCTCAGCAAAATTTAGAGTACTGCTTATCAAGTGAAGTTTCTTGGGAATATGTAGGCAGATTCATAACACTCAATTCCTCTGGTAGTTAAGAGGGAAAATATATTTCTAATTCTCTGCTACTAAAAGGAGGCTCAGCACCTTATGAATTCTTTATGGACTGTAGATTGTATATGTCTCGCTTGGGTACTTGGTCTTCCGTATCAGCAAACTCACAGATCAGTATTATTTGAGTGGGGAACAAAGATCAATAGGCTGTATTGGAAGCTGTCCAGCAAGCTGTGCATACTCTTTACCTATCAGAATCCACAGTCACAAATACTCCCCTGACTAGTTTTTTTTTGTTTTTTTGTTTTTTTTTTTTTGTTTTTTTTTTTCTATTGCAGCCATCCTCTGGGAAAGAGAGGCAGCTTATAGCTAGAGGTTACCCTTGAGGTTTTCACTTGTTTTCTCTCTAAAACAACTATCATGTGTACCCCTATTGAAAAACAATTATTAGCTTGCTACTAGGATGTTGTCAAACTGAACAATTGGCCCATGGAGGCATTGTGTCTCTGCAGCTTGATATTCTCATTTTGGGGTGAATCAGGTCAGACTCAACTATTAACAAGGTATGGGGAGCCCCGAAAGTCTCTTGTATCAAATAGAAATGGCATATTTAAGAATGTAACTAGCTTGGCCCTGTGGAATTTTGGCTTTGCATGAAAAAGCATCAGCTACACCCCAATTTGCTGACTGAAGCAGAGCTGCTGGTTCAATGCAGCTCTCTATTCACAAAGGTTCCCCTAAATGTCTGAGCATGGTCCACTGATGGTTTGGCTAAGCAGTAACCCTTCATTAGATTGCTATAGCTATTTAACTTCAGCATCAGCTATGGAACTGAACACTCAGTGGACATGAATAAGCAGTCATCAAATGGCTTTCAGCAGCCGTGATTTGTTTCCATACTTTATAACCCCTAAAAAGGGTATCTTTACCTACCAGTCTGTAGTTTTCTAAGTGATGGGCCAAACACACAGGATATTTGCAATAGTCTCAGTCGTTAGAAATATAGCGAGTGGTGATGTCACCAAGATGGCAACATAGATTGTTTCTGACTTTGCTTCCGCTCATAATAAGAACAGTTAGCATCTACTAGAGAACAAGACACCACTGAGAGAATCCTCGAACATGGAGTTAAGGCTGAAACATCCTCCTCCACCATGGAGATGAAGACAGACTGTATTGGAAGAAGAGATGAAGCTACATGTTGGTGGCATTGCCCTTCCCCTAGGCCAGTGTAGCATCATGAGGAGAGGTCTTCCTGAACCTCTTGTTCTTCTAGTGGTAATGGGAAGACAAAGAGACTGAAAGTATATTTAAAATAATAATAGCTGGGGGTGCCTGGGTGGCTCAGTTGGTTGAGTGACTGCCTTTGGCTCAGGTCATGATCCCGGAGACCCGAGATTGAGTCCCACATCGGGCTCCCTGCTCAGCGGGAAGCCTGCTTCTCCCTCTCTCACTCCCTCTGCTTGTGTTCCCTCTCTGGCTGTGTTTCTCTCTGTCAAATAAATAAAATCTTAATAAAAATAATAGCTAAAAACTTCCTGAACCTGAGGAAGGAAATGGACATTCAGTCCATGAGGCCCAAAGGATCCCAAATAGGTGGAACCTGAATAGGGATACATCAAGATACATTATAATTAAATTGTCAAAGGTCAAAGACAAAGAATTTTAAGAGCAAAAAAAAAAAAAAAAAAGAAAAGAAAAGAGAAATGTTATTTATAAGGGAACCCTCATAACGCTGTCAGCAGTTTCTCAACAGAAAAGTTTAATGTTTGGATGACATTCTCAAAAATCAACACAAAAACCTTTTCTGATTTTACCTCCCACACATTCTTCTGGTCCACATGCCTTAGTCAGGTAGCTTACACACTAAATATAACCATTGTTAGAAAGTGATAAACCATTCTTGGCTGCTTCCTGGGTAATCAGAAAGAATGGGATAGGAAGTTATCTAAACCTATTTTGTAAATTTGGGAGGCTTTTCTGATCATTGCTTGTTATTATGCTTCTTTTTTTCCTTACATAATAACCTCAAACTCACTTGATTTGTAGCAGCCTGCCAAAAGAAAGCCTAGGGATTTCAGAATTAATTCTGGATCATTTACCTGGATTCCCTTGTTGGACTGATGAGGTCCTAGATTATAAAGATAATGACCACTTGGCTGAGTACACTGAGTATTCTGAATCTTCTTATAGTGACCAGTGTAGTTTTCCAGGATAGAATATTTTAGATTCTGGAAAATATGGGTAGGTGGACAATAATGATCTTTTGTCTTTCAGAGTTACTCGTGGGACCTTCCTCTTGAAAGAAAATAAACTGGTGCTTCTCTTTCAAACTGTTCCAAGCCTAATAGCTGACTGTGATTTGACTGCTATGTCCCTTAATGTTACCAAGAAGTCTGAAACAGGAGGTGATGGCCTCAACTTTAGCACCTCCAACTTTAGCACCAACTTTTAACAGCTCCAAATAATCTTCTCTACATCCATTTCCATAACAGTTACTCAGTGATTCTGTTGGGATTCTTTCTTCTGATTAGGTCCAGGACCCTGTAGCAGGAAGGGGAATGAGGTTGAGGTCAATACTCCCTCATCTTATTGTTTGGGATCTTGTAAATAGCAGCCATAAAGGCTCTGTGAGACAAATTGAATGTACTTGGTTCCAGCCTCTGTTAGATTTATCAGAACAGTTGATGGATTGGTATGCTCATGGGACAGTTCACTAGAAGCCATATGTAAGAATGAAGGGTGGATATTACTGGGTGATAATTGTCCATGTGTATCTGGCATTTATGTACATGTAAGGGGCAGAGATGATGACCGCTTTTGTCCTCAACCATACTTTCAAGGTTGTTTGTGGAGTGAACTGCCATGGACATAGAGATAGTATGTCTTTCTGTCTAGAAGAAAAGGCAGGTTTGTTTACTATATAATAAAAACAGTTACTTACTTTAGGGTAAAGGTAAAGAAGACTTATTACCCATTATGAAAGATTTGGATTCCCTAAGCTTGGGGTTCCTCTACGGTCATGTGCAAGTGTTACCTTGCCTTCCTTACCTTGTGGGAATTGAGGTTTGGGGAAGCACCATAAAATATTATTTTTGGTATTGCTATTGCTATTAATAATAAATTTTGTCTCTAGTGTTGGCATTCATGAAACTGTCTTAGGCTAACGTGTGACCTTGCAGTTCGGGTTAAATTGCAGACTTGCTCACAGTTCTTGAGTCTTGTGATTTTTTCTTTGACCCATGAGTTATTTATAAGTGAGTTGTTTAATTTCTTTGTTTTTTGTTTGTTTGTTTTTTGTTTGTTTTTAGAGGGGAGAGGGAGAGAGGGAGAAGGGGAGAGAGAATCTCAAGCAGGCTTCCCACTGAGTGTGGAGCCCTGCTCAGGGTTGATCCCACAATCCTGAGTTCACTCCTTGAGCTGAAACCAAGAGTTGGATGGATGCCCAACCATTGGAGCCACCCAGGTGCTCTAGAGAGAGAATCTTAAGCAGGCTCCATGCCCAGCACGGAGCTGGATGTGGGGCTCAATCTCACAGCCCTGAGATCATGACCTGAGCTGAAATCAAAAGTTGTTTACTCAACCAAGTCACCCAGGTGCCCCTAGTTGTTTAATTTCTAATATGTTGGACTTCCCAAATTACATTGTTGATTTCTATTTTGATTCCACCATGTTTGAAGAAACATTTCGTATTATATAAATCTTTTCAATATTTTAAAAGGTTTTATTTATTTGAGAGAGAGAGAATGAGTGAGAAAGAGCAAGAGTGAAAGGAGGGGCAGAGGGAGAGGGAGAAGCAGACTTCCTTCTGAGGAGGGAGCCTGACTGGGACTCAATCCTAGGACCCTGGGATCATGATCTGAGCCAAAGGGAGAGGCTTAACCAACTGCGCCACCCAGGCACCCCCCAAATTTTGTTTCTTAATCTGTAAAATGTGGTAATTAGGTAGCTCTAAGCCCCTCTGAGTTTTAATAATTACTGATTTTATGAAACATGTAATTTTACTCAGCTTTTTTTGTTTTCTCAGAAGTATGGTGGCTAATACATATGTATATTTAAGATTTTATTTATTTATTTGACAGAGAGAAACACAGCTAGAGAGGGAACATAAGAAGGGGGCGTGAGAGAAAGAGAAGCAGGCCTCCCACGGAGCAAGAAGCCCGATGTGGGGCTTGATCTGGGGAGGGCCTCGGGGATCATGACTTGAGCCGAAGGCAGATGCTTAGTGACTGAGCCACCCAGGTGCCGCTAATATATATTTAAAAAGCAAGTCATGTTAATTGGTGAACACAAGAAATACAACTAAGTTAAAAAGAGTGCTGGTATTTAATGTTTAACATTAAATAAATATGGGATTTATACATTACTAATATTATGCTTGGTGGACTTCAACTTTACCTTGGAAGAACTTTTTTTTTAAGATTTTATTTTTTAACTTGAGAACGAGCGAGTGAGTGAGTGAGCATGAGCTGGTAGGGGTGGTGCAGAGGGCAAAGGAGAAGCCGACTTCCTGCTCAGCTCAATCCCAGGACCCTGGACAATGACCTGAGCTGAAGGCAGACACTTTACCAACTGAGCCACCAAGGTGCCCCTAGGAAGTACTCCTAAAATATTTAAAAGAAAATACTATAAAGTCAGATTTTCTTTGTTTTATTTCACATTTCAGGGAGATATTGATTATAAGGATCTAGGCCTACACCAAAGATTTAAAAATTCTACACAATAAAATGCCAATCAATAAAGTCAAAAGGAATAATGAAGTTAAAAAATCATTCTGCCACCATATGGTAATTGATTCAGATAAGAATGATCAATGACTGCTAAAATTTGGGTGAAAGTTTTTTTTTTTTTTTTAAGATTTTATTTATTTGACAGAGAGAAACACAGCTAGAGAGGGAACACAAGCAGGGGGAGTGAGAGAGGGAGAAGCAGGCTTCTTGCCGAGCAGGGAGCCTGATGTGGGGCTTGATCCCGGGTCTCCGGGATCATGACCTGAGCCAAAGGTAGTTGCTTAACCAGTTGAGCCAACCAGGCACCCCTGGGTGAAAGTTTTATAACAGTATTCAAACAGTTCCAACATTTCTCCCTAGAAATAACTTACTAATTTCAAAGGAAAAATAGTGACCACATTGGAGAAGGATTCCATTTTAGCCAAGTTATCAAAGCTATCCTAACTCATACTCAAACAACTGATAGCTATTAGCTATTCCTGACCAAAAGGCATGACTTGAATCTAACCACAAAGAAGCTTCAAAGAAACCCAAATTAAGGGACATTCTATAAAAGTGACCATACTTTTCAAAATTGTAAATGTCATAAAAAATTTGAGAAGATTTTTAGATTTAAGGACACTAAAGACACATGACAAAATAAATGCAATGTGTGATCTTGGATTGGATCCTGAATTGGGAAAAAAGGGCATAAGAACATTATTGGGACAATTGATGTAATTTGTTATTGTATCAATGTTAAATTCCCTTATTTTGCTAGGTGAATTTTACCTGTTTATAGAATGTCCTTTTTCTTTGGAATTGTATTTAAGGACTTGAGAGGTGGGGTGCCTCGGTGGCTCAGTCAGTTAAGTGCCTGCCTTCAGCTCAGGTCATCATTCTGGGGTCCTAGGATGGATCCCCACATTGGATTCCTTGTTCAATGGGAACTTGATTCCACCCCCTCACGTCCCACTCCTCTCCCTGCTTGTGCTCTCTCTCTCTTTCTCTGTGTCAAATAAATAAAATATTTTTTTAAAAATAAAGACTTTAGAGGTAAAGAGACAACTTATCTATGGTAAACTCTTAAATGATTATGTATTTGAGGGGAGTGATGAAACAAATGTGATACAATGTTAACAATTGGTGAATCCGGTTGAAGGTTATATGGAAATTAATTTTTACTATGCTTGCAACTTTTTTGTAAGTGTGAACTTCTTAAAAATAAAAATAACACACCCACCCACACCTTCCAAAGAGATAGTTTATTCACTTGTTTACTAAAGGTATTTATTCTACCTTTGACATCTACATTTACATTGTAGGACTTGATATTTAGTTAATCATCAAGTGATACTGGTCCTGATATCCAATTTTATCCATGCTCTATTTAACTGAAGTTTTACAATGGACACAAGCTAAAATTTCTGTCTTTTGATAAATATTAGAAGAAACTAATTTAATAACTTGTTTTGGAAAGATTAGAGAGAAAATATGTGGGTCAGTTTTCACATTAAAAAGGATAAAATTATATAATAATTTTTTCATTTGAAATGAAACTTACTTTTACTTATGTGTTGTTTCAGTGAATTCTGTATGAAAAGAAATGATCAAAGATTGAAAACGCCACATTCTTTCTCTCTCATCTATTTTTTTCTTATTTCCACAAGTTTATTGACTACATTTGATGAACTGAAAACTTACATTTAACAATTCGCTATTAATATAAAGATATCTTTCTAAATTGATAGAGGAGCTAGATATGAAAGTGATAGGAAATGTTTCAAAAATAACTTACAGATGATATCCCTTCTCTACATATTTTCCTTAAGATACATGTAAAGCCAGAAAAGCAAAAGTATTTAAGAAAGAGGAACATAAAAACTATCTTTGGTGGCATGTTATGCACCTATTAGTAATTTCACCATTTACTGACTTGCAGGAGATGACAAGAATATGTGTCTAGTGTGGGTTCCTGAGCCTTACCTGGCACTTCATATAGCATTGGAAATTTGTGGTGGAACTGCCCAGCCTGGCCCAGTTTTATGTGACCAGCTATGTATAGTTGGTCTATACAAAAGGACCTTTTTCCCCCCAATCAATGATATATTTCAGAAAGATTAAAAAATATGGCCAGAGGATTTTTCCCCAGGGAATTTTTTTTTTTAAATAGAGAGAGAGATGCTAACATCAGAAATTAGCAAATTAGAGGTCTTAAAAGCATAACACACTATGTGAGTGTGTGTGTGTGTGTGTGTGTGTGTGTGTGTGTGTGTCTATACTTGATACATAAAAAATGAAGTGAAATTCTATCTTATTGCAATAAATTGTAATAGGTTAACTTTGCTTGATTATGATTTGGTGATATTTTTAGGAACGCAATAATGTGGAGTTTCTACCAAGGTTCATGTCAGAAACCCTTATTGCCATAGCCCAAGACCTTTAATGCAAAAGGAGTATGCTCCATGGAGCTTGAGTTTCTTGCTTGCAGATCTCTCTGATCATAGTAGTGGGATGAAGTTCACCTTCGGTCTGACCTATGTTTTGCTCTATGTTGTGTTCATAAAAGCTAAATTAATTTTATCACCTAGGAAATTAGATCTCTTTTAAGAATCATGTGATTGTGTGACCAGATATGAAATATGAGCTCTATTCTTCAAGTCAGTCCTAGGGACCTGGGGAGTTCAGATTTCTCCTTAGAATGGCATCCTTTGGATACATTTTGGCTTTGTCACTTATCAAAAACCTGATGAAAACTGTTCTTATGCTGATCTTATTTTGTCCATGAGAATCTAGTTCTAGAAAAGATCTCTCCATACCAGTTATCTGTTGGGAAAGATGTATTTCTCAGATTATGATGGTAGGCAGCCCAACATTTTGGTTGAAGAGACACAAGGTATGAGATGTGCAAGCAATATGTTCAACTATTTGTTGCCTAGAATATTACCTCTTTTCAGAGGTAAAATCAGCCCTGAAAGCAAAATTTACCACACTCATCAAAGCTTGATAGTTAGCTAGTGATAACCATAGTTAATATATACACTGATAGCAAGTATGCCTTTGAAGCAGTCTATATAGTTTGGGAATGCTGTAAAAATGAGATACTTTCCTCTCTAGGAGTCTCAATTTAAAATGATCAACCCATTTAACTTTTAAGTGCTTTAGTGCTTTCTACAAAAGTGATTATAAACATAGATCCATACAAAAGGCAGAACATTGAGGCTAAAAGACATGCCCTCACTGATGACTGATTATAGTTGTCAGGCAGCCCTCAATAAAGTAGTGGTCCATGTAGTACCCCAAGAAGCTGATTATTTAGACAGATTCAAAGGCAGCAATTGGCTCCCAGTTTTAAAGGAGTTATTCAGAAAAAGTCTGGTAGGAAATTGCCCAAGAATGATGTACTGTAGCTCTGTAGGTCTTTTGAACAAGTGCTTTGTGATGCCAGACATCCCAAAAATATTCCCACAGAGAGAACACAGTAGCCAGTATACTCAAGCAGCCATTGATGGGAAATTACAGAAATGGTGAGGGGTCTTTTGTGCTTGTCTTAAAATATTACATGTTCTTGTTGTCGATATCATGTAATCCGTGTTCCAGATGAAACCAAATGAGGCTATCAACACTGGTACATTTTAGATAGAACTTGAAGATGTATTGTCTCATACAGCTCAGTGTGAGAATGTACAATGGAAAAAAAAGAAAGAACAATATATAAGATGTATATTTTTATTAACCTACTTAAAATTTTATATGTATACACTCATAATTTAAAAGTTGTTATAATTTTTTAAAAAATCTGTCCTCAATCATACTTCTATCTATTCCTGAATCCTCCCAGAGGAAACGACTTTTTGCTTTTTCAGACTTTGTCTCCATATGTTAGATGATATAATTTTATTGTTCTTTTAAAACATTTTTAGTTTAGATATCAAAATATTTAGTTAAAGAACTTAGCTTTTTTATATGCACCCACTCCTCCCCCCATTTTTCTCTCTTCCCATCTTGTGAGTGTAGTTCTGTCACAGTTGATTAAATCAGTATTTAGTTTCTACATTATTATTATTATTTTTAAAGATTTTATTTATTTATTTGACACTGAAAGAGAGATCACAAGCAGGCAGAGAGGCAGACAGAGAGAGAGAGAGGAAGAAGTAGGCTCCCGGCTGAGCAGAAAGCCTTATGCGTGCCTTGATCCCAGGACCCTGAGATCATGACCTGAGCTGAAGGCAGAGGCTTTAACCCACTGAGCCACCCAGGCACGCTAGTTTTTACATTATTATTATCTTTTAAATATGAATCTTGGCTGGGAAATTTATTGTGCTCATATTTTTTCTTGTCTTTTAAAAGTTTTTTCTAAATTTTTCATGTCCCTATGACATTCATTCTCAAGCATTCTGCAGTGTTTCAATACCTTTTCCCTATATTTAAATAGGATTTTTTTTGTTTCTTTTTTTTCCTTTTTGATATTTCTTAGAGACCGCATCCTGCTCCAGTTTACATTGGTTGTTTTCTATCCTACTTCTCAACTAGAGTCTAGAGATTTCCCTCCTTAACTATCCTGGGAATCCCTTTTACATTCTCCTTTGTTGGATATTCTGTGTCCTAGATATGTTGTTATTTTCTTTTTTTCTCTCTTGGTTTATCCTCCGCTGGAACATATATCTTACAGGAGCTTCTTGAGAAGGGTTGTAACTTTACTAGTGCCTTTAATTTTTGAGATGCTCTGAGGTTCATCTTCTTACTAGTTCCCCTTCCTTCTTATCTTTCTCTAATGGTGATGTCAGTTACTATCCATTCTTCTTTCTAACTGCAAAATTTTGTTACATCTATTATCTGCTGTAGTTTCCCATCCTATTTTATTTATCCTTCTATGTCTATGCATATTTTATTCTTCTCCTGTCATTTTAGTGGAGTTTTAGGAGGGAGTAAGTAGCAGAATATTTGTTCAATATACCATACCACATGAAACAGAGTTCTCTCATCAAAGTTTTAGTTATCAAAATTCTAGAATGCTTAATATAATGTCTATATGGTGAAGGGCAGAAGAAGCTCAGAAAAAAAAGTTATTCAGGTGGCCAGTTGATACATTAAATTGCTACTGTCAGAAAGAGATTATGCATTTCTCACTATTAAGTATGTAATGGGTTTTGTTTTTGTTTTTGTTTTTGGCCTTAGTTCATTTTACTCATCACTAAACAAAATGGACACTAGATGGCTCTATAAAAGCATGTATACTCAGAACATTCCATTTGGTTCAAGAATTTAAAGACATCATAAGATGTTTGATAACAAACGAAAATTATGTTTTTTAGGTATAAGAAAATGAGTTTAAAGCCACTACTAGCTATTAAAGAGTGAATTCAGAAATTTGTAAATTTCCTAACTGCTGTTTGTTATATACATACTTGTCAAGTATCTGCCAAATGCCAGGTACTGTGAGAAGTAATGGGGCTCTAGGGATAACTAAGATAGATATGGCCTTGTCTGTAGGGAACTTACTGGCAACAAAAATTCAGAGATGAAATAAATAATTACAAATTATAAATTAAACAATTTCAAGCATGCAAAGTTGTGTGAAAAGGTGTAAGACACTATTTGAAATACATATCAGGCTACCTAACTTAGACTGGGTCAAGAAATGCTTTGCTGAGAACGTGAGGCTCAAGCTGAAGTCTGAAAAATGAATAGACTGTTAAAGCTATTCAGTTGGCTGTTGGCTGAAAAGATGTGTTTTCTAAGCAGAAGAATGGCATAATTAAGGACCCAATGACAGGGGAGAGAACACAGAACATGGCCAAACTGCCACCTCAGGAGCAGAAGTGGGCAGGAGGAGAGTGGGACAAGATGAAGCTGGGAAGATCCACAGAGGAAAATTATGCAAGGTCCTGGATTTCATATTGTCTAGGAGAGGTGAGAAGCCATGAAGTGTTTAAGCACACTAGTCATATGATTGAATTTACATTTTTAACACATAACTCTTGTTACCCTGAGTAACATAATGAATTGAATTTTGTAAAGTTTCCAACTTTTCTCAAGTCGCTCAAATCACTGACTTGATAATGGTCACTAAGAATAACTGAAATCATTGTATAGGAGCAGTGGCTTTGAGGATATAACCTAGAAATCCCCAAATGAAACAATCAAAGGAAAATTTAGAAGAGAAATATGTATGAATATATGAATACATATTGTATGCATGAATATGTATGAATATATGAATATATAATGTATATATAGAGAGAGAGAGAGAGAGGGAGCAAGCCTTAGATAAATAGTCACAGTCAATAAGACCTACATTATAATGATTTTATTTTTTCTGCTATTACTTTATCTTTAATTGATACTTGGTTTGGATTATATCATGAAGTGTGAAGGGACAGATACTGAGTTACAGTGGCATAACTTTGCCTACTTTTGGTCATTTATTTTATAAGTAACCTAATATTGTCCTCTGCTGTGTTTGTACTAGTTTAGCTTTTATCTTTTGAGCCTTCATTCGATGAACAACCAAGCATTAGGAACACATTATAGAATTTTCAGAGAATTTTTAGAGTTGGAAAGGATATTAGTGGTCATATTTTTGTGCATTTCACACTGTTTTGTGGAATCTTAAGTAGTTCCTTTAGGGTGTCTCAGGATCGCCTGGGAAGCAGATGAAGGTTCAAGTTCGCAATGCTCTGCCCACCTTTAACTGGAGAAGCCCTACTTATCTGTTAAACTTTTGTGCAGTATTTTCTTTGAGGAAAGATTCATGCTGTTGCAAAGTTGGGAAGGCTTTGATCTTACCCAAATACTTATTTTCATGGGCGACACTAAGGACAAGGATTGTAAATACATTTTTCCAGCTCCTAATGAAAGAAATAAGACTTGCCCTTAGAGAGCCAGTGCAAGAAACTCACTAATTTTATTTCCCACACAAATATTTTGGTATGTAAATAAATTCATGCGGGTTGTTTTAAAGAGAAAATGCAGCTATTTTAATAATAGAGTTCCCAGAGAAGACTGGAATTAGGAGTTATACAATGGACTTATGAAAGAAAAAAAAAGCATTGTACCAGTGTGTTCTAGAGTAATTTTCTATTTAACATTCTACTGCTTTGTTTAGGTCCATGGTTAGGTATAAGAGCATTTACCATAGCCCCTTACAGGTAAATGGATGTCCCAATAATTTTTTTTCTGGTTATTTTTAGGAGTATTTAGAAGGAAGCTGCACAGAAGTTAGTAGAAAAGAAGTAGCAAAGTATTTCTCAGTTAAGAATTGGCCAAAGAATTAAGTATAGCCCCCAATTAGTGTGCCATATCATTTTAAAGTCACAATGTGAATACAAGGACATCACTGCCATTTTCAGGTCAGTAAGACAAAGAGATTCAAATGCTGTAATAACAGGATAAATACTTATTTTTTTTCTAGGAGAAAATGTATTTCTTTTTGCTAGTTTTAAGAATCTGGTTAAGGGCGCCTGAGTGGCTCAGTGGGTTAAAGCCTCTGCCTTCAGCTCAAGTCATGATCTCAGGGTCCTGGGATCCAGGCCCCCATTGGGCTGGGAGCCTGCTTCCTCCTCTCTTTCGGCCTGCCTCTCTGCCTACTTGTGATCTCATTTTTTTGTCAAATAAATAAATAAAATCTTTAAAAGAAAAAAAAAAAAGAATCTGCTTAAGAGCACCGTGAAATATCAGTGGAAACATCCTGTGAGTAGGAGTGATAATCACAGTATTTAACCACAATGGGATGTGGGTTTAAAACAATCAGAAAGGTTGCTGGCAATCAGGCTTCATTTAATATTTATATGAACAAGTTTTGGGGGATCCCCTGCCATGTCAGATGTTGTCCTTCAGTTATAGGATACAGGATTGGCTAGGAGGAAGGGATGAGGAACTTAGTAACCATTTACTAGTAGATAAAAATATTTCAGTGGACTGGTGTATTTTGGCTGAGATTTAGCTTTTGTTATGGGAATAGTTTCTTTGAAAACTGCTGTGCTGGCAATTTATCTGGATCTACCTTATTTCTTTCTTAAACCTCTCCACTTGGCCATTTGTGAGTGAATTCATAGATTTGCACTTCAGATTCAGGTATCACCCTGACTCATGATCTCATCTTTGCCTTTCCTCACATCTGGTATTTTTTTTTTTTTTTTTTTTAGTATAGAAATAATGTTCGTTTATTCCTTGTTTAATGCACAGCCAAGGCTCTTTGTTTATTGAGTATGGGTCCACTGACAGAAGTTCCCCACTGAATGAATTCATGAAAAAAATTCTCATGGTACATCCCTAAGATTTCCACCATGAGTTTCCTTACTCTGTAAGGTCTTTGTTTTCATGATTGTTTTCCCCAATTATTTAAAACTATTTATATACTTAATTCTACAATAATTGTTGAGCAATATACCCTTTCTTTTTTTTTTTTTATTGTTACTAAAATTTTTTTTTTTCCCAGTGTTTCAAGATTCATTCCCCATTCCCCACACCCAGTGCTCCCCGCTTTAGGTGTCCCCAGTACCCACCACCAGGCTCTCCCATCCCTCCACCCCCCTCCCTCCAAGTCCCTCAGTTTGTTTCTGTGTTCAAAATCTCTGTTGTTTCGTTTCCCTCCCTAGATTACCCTAGTTCCCATTTGCTTT